>PVJN01018704.1:0-38517 GCA_004026805.1 Lasiurus borealis
GATTCTTTGATTTCTCTAATGAGCGAATCTAGCCTATTCTCAACATTGATTGCTGCTTTCTTAAAATAGTTAGGAAATTGGAGGCTGGTGAGACGCCGCTTTAATCACTGACACATACCTGATGGAGCTGGTCTGAGGCTGAGCTGTGAATCAGATGCTTGTTTCCAGCTCCCAGCTCTCTCTTCTGCGTCTCTGCCTTCCCCAGGCCTTGCTGTCCCTGTCTTTGGGAGGCAGTGCCCTCTGACTCTTTCTTGCCTCAGCCATATCAACAAAGGCTCTGATACCTCACTTTTATCTCCATTTAAATGCACGTAGTTTGTTCACTTCTAAATTTCCTGCCAAAGTAATTGCACTTGAAGCTTTTCATCTCTACTGTGAAATAAGAAGCTTTGGCCTCTCTTAAAGATTTGACCACTTTATGCCCAGCCAGCATGGCTCAGTGGTTGAGTGTTGACCCATGAACCAGGTGGTCATGGTTTCATTCCCAGTCAGGACACATGCCTGCATTGTGGGCTCGATCCCCAGTAGGGGGCGTGCAGGAGGCAGACAATCAGTGATTGTCATCATTGATGTTTCTCCCTTTCTTTCTGGAGTAAATAAAAAATATATTAAAAAAGAAGATTTGACCAACTTAGAGGTGTTGAGGAAGATCAGGAAGATAGAAGGAGCTCAAGGAGGGAGGCTGGGGACAGAGATTTCCCTCAAAATGCAACAAATGCCCCTGTATGGTTCAGGGATTCTAATCCTGTGAAGATTAGGGCCTATGCCTCCCTCATCTCAATAGCCCTAAATCTTCAAGGGGATATAAGACTTTTAAAACATTTTTTTTTCTCAGTATGGTTGACTTATTTAAGACTAACATTAAAAAACAGAAGATTTTGATGCTGTTTGGGACACTTGACTAGAGATGACTCCATACTTAGAGATGTCAAGGGAAGGTGTTAAGGGACTAGGGGACATGGTATGACTAAGAGATGGTTCCTAAAAGAATATGTTTATCGCAGAGTGTACTTTGCTGAAGGGAGGAAGGAAGGAAGGAAAAATTAGTTGTTGGGAGCAACCAACAGGACCATAGAGCTTTATTACCAACTTGGGCCATTCCTGACCATGCTGGCATTGCTCACCGTTCACCTCTATGGAGTAGGTTGGCCCTTGTGGGCACCTCTGGCAGATCAGTGACTTAAGAACGGGTACATTTTGCACATTTTAACATTGGTTTAAAATCCGGACAGATTCAGGTTTAAATTAAAAGCAAACATTGACCTCTTCCATGGTAAGCTTTAGCCAGGTTAGCTAGCGGAGAAATGTTTAGCACTCAGGCACTTCAAGTCTATTATGTTTCGATGTGTGTCTATTTATACAAATTAGGGGCTACTGAGTACTTTTAGGAAGCAAGTCATCTTCACCAACAGGACAGTAATAACCCCCAAACCACTGGCACGGAGGTGAGGAGGAAAGAGCCCAGGAATTGGCCCTACTGCACCACTGAAGGAAGAGGCAAGCTTGTCAGTTGAGCTACAAAACCTCTTTCTTTGGAAAAGAGGTGTCTAAACAGAGAACGAGCACAAACAGTGCATTTTTAGGAACATTTCCCTTGCCCTCCAGACTCTCCAGTGGGTCTGCATGGAGCCCATTCTGCAAGGAGGCTTCTCTTCTGCTCTGAGAAGCTCAGTTCTTAACCATTCTACACACACACACACACACACACACACACACACGCACACACACACCTTTCTCTCAGAGACTTTGGGAAGAACTTCTACAACCAACCTGTGCCCTGTGTTTCACAGAACATTTTAAAGCCACTGGCTTTCCTGTTCCTGTAGCTGAACTCAGTCAGCAAGGCCTCTTCCTCTCCCGGGAGAGGAAGCAGGACCCCCGGGCTCAGGTGCCCCTGGAGTGCGATGCCTCCAGCTTCCCTGCAGTCTGGAAAAGCCATCACTCCCCAGGGAGTGGAGCTGCAGACTCCTGGGAGAGAGGAACGGAGGGAGGGAGGGAGGAGTCATGTGCTCTCAGAGGTAGTGGATGGAAGTATGGAAGGTTGCAATTGCCTATTTCTGCTTAAGTGGCAAATCGGTCCCATGATACGAAGTCATTATGTAGAATGGATCCTGTTTAGAAAAAGTAGACCGTTAATACATCACTCCCTATATTGTCTCTGGTCTGGTGTATCCCAGGTACATCAACACATTACATATTTGAGTGAATAAATAAAGACTGAGCTAAGACCTCAGACTCCGGAGCAGGCAAATTCGGGTCTAAATCACATCTTTTCCAGTTAATAGTGATTAGTTATCTATTGCTGCACAACATATTATCTTACATTGAACAGCCTAAAGTATTATCTGAGCGCTGCTGAGGGTAAGCAATCTGGGCACAGCTTCACTGGGTACCTCTGACCCAGGTCCATTCCCAAGGCGACCCATTGTCATCCCTCCTCAGATCCTTGATGGCTTTTGGCCAGATGCACCAGTTCCTTGCCACCTGGGCCTTTCCAAAGGGTAACTCACAGCACGGTAGCTGGCTCCCCACAGAGAGAGGCATCTTCCAGAGCCCCAGGATGGAAGCTGCAGTGTTTCTGTTTTTCTTTTTTTATTTTTTTTTTGTTATAAAAAACATATATAATATAAACTTTGCTCTTTTATCTATGTTTTAGTGTACAGTTCAGTGTCACTCAGTGCTTACACAGTGTTGGTCAACCACCAACACTGTCTAGTTCCAAAACTTTATAATTACCCCAAATAGAAACTCCAAGGGACAGTGTCTTTTACAACCTAATCTCAGAAGTGACCCATCACTTCTGTTCTATTCCTTGGAAGTGAGTCACTAAATCCAGCCCACACTCACGGCAAGGGATTGATCTTGAACAGATTTCTTAACCTCTGTAAGCCTCAGTGTCATCCTTTGAAACAGGGATGATATCTACCTCATAGAACTATGCTCATATTCAAGGGGAACAACACCAAACTTTCTGTTCATCAACATGAGATCAAACTCATGACCTTGAGCCACAAAGTTCAATCACCTTGGACTCCAGATTGTGTCTTCCTGCCTCGCCTCTTGGATTTTCCATGATGGTTCAATAACTGTTACAGCTTTAGACCCCTGATAGCATGAGTAGAGAGAGAAGACAAAAGCAGAGGCAGAACCATGGAGATCTAGAATATGAGTCATAAATATTCATGTTGTAATCTTTATGCAAAGGACAGTTTCCTCTAAAGAAGCAGCCTGACCTGGACAAGGCTTAGCTCATACGTTCTCATTGTACCATCTCTCAGTTACTCAAATTTACCCTCTCCCTCACTTGCTCACATTTACCACCAAGAAGCTATCACTGTTTTCATTATCGTTCCCTCTTTCTTCATGCAAATTCCCAAACATCTCTTTAATGTATCTCTTCTCTTTCCTGTGAGCTGTCCTGTGCAGTGAATAAGAAATAGTTCCTCTGGAGCTCCCTGCATGGGATTATGCAACGAGCAAGCAGGCTGCTTTTGAAGGATATTTTTTTTAAATTTCCAAAATGATGATATATATTTCTGTTTTTGTCCCTCTCAGAGATTATTCCAAAACAGATCAGGGTTTCATTCCAAACACCAGCTTCCAGGTGTATTCTGGGATCACATAATTCCAGCTTTACCTTTACACATCTTCTGTAATCTTATAGAAGACCACCAATTTAGATCTATAACTAATCAGCTGAAAATTAATTCAGATGAGTGTCTATTTAAATCAAAGAAGTGAATTGATATTCTGTACAAAGGTTCCCAGGGGTAAGTACTGGAAAGACTATTAAAACTTTGAAATAACAATATGTACTAATACTCAAAACCCAAAACAATTACTGAACATTGTTTTCCAAAATGTGTTCTGTGGAATAAATTGCTATTTGTTTTCCCACTGACCAAAATTAAGTTGGTAATCTCTAGGTTTAATGAGAGTATGGCGAGACAATCATAGACTGTTTGCTGCTGGGAATATAAATGGGACTTGTGTCTTAGGAGTCAATTTGGCTATTTCTATCAGCATTTAAAATATATGTACCCTTTGGCCCAGAAATTATTTTAAAAATTGATTTTAAATCATTTTTATACATATACAAAAGAATTTGTATATAAGGAATTTCATTACAGTAGTTCTTTTAGTAAGAAAAAAATTAGAAACAATGCCAATGTTCAGCAATAATAGACCAGGTAAATCAATTATAATGTGCCTCTATTTTGGAATATAGTGTAGCAGTGTTAAAATAATGAACTGAATTTATATGCCTACACATGGAAAGATTGGCATAGTATTTTGTTACCTGGGCATGAGATGAAATCATATATATGATACATCATATTTACATATCTAATAAAAGAGTAATTGACCGTACCTCTGCTACACCCACAAGCCATACCCACCAGCCAATTAAGAGTGAGTATGCAAATTAACCTCAACCAAGATGGCTGTAGCAATGGAGAGAGCAGGAGGCTTGGGTTTCCACTGCAATGGAGGAAGCCAAGCTTTCTGCCTGCCCTAGCCTGCCTTGGCCTCCACTTAAGGCTACAAAGTTTCAATTATCCTAGCTAATTAAATAGTAATATGCAAATTGAATGTTACTTCAACACACAAGATGGCTGCCCCCACGTGGACACAAGATAGCCACTACAAGATGGCCAGCATGGGAGGGCAGTTGTGGATGATCAGGCAAGCAGGGGAGGACAGTTGGGAGGGACCAGGCCTGCAGGGGAGGACAGATGGGAGGGACCCAGACCTCTAGGGGAGGGCAGTTTGGGGGACCAGCTCAGCAGGGGAGGGCAGTTTGGGGGACCAGGCCTGTAGGGGAGGGCAGTTGGGGGTGACCAGGCAGTTGGTCCAGCAGGAGAGCAGTTAGGCATCGATCAGGCTGGCAGGGGAGTGGTTAGAGGGTGATCAGGCTGACAGGCAGAAGTGGTTAGGGGCAGATAGGCAGCTAGGCAAGTGGTTAGGAGCCAGCAGTCCTTGATTATGAGAAGGATGCCTGACTGCCCGTTTAGGCCTCATCCCACCAGGGTCGACCCTAACCAGGCAGTTGAACATCCCTCGAGAGGTTCCAGATTGAGAGGGTGCAAGCTGGGCTGAGGGACACTGCCCTCCCCATCCCCATGCACAAATTTTGTGCACCAGGCCTCTAGTAGAAGATAAATAAATCTCAACAAATGCGGCAGCAGCCATGCCGCAGGAGAGAGCATGAGGCCTGAATTGCCCCTGGCAATGGAGGAAGCCAAGTTTCTGCAGACCTGGTCTGCCTTGGCCTGTGCTTAAGGTTACAAAGTTTCAATTATAGAAGATAATAAATCCCAACAAAAAATGGCTGTGGCCAGGGAGCGAGCAGGAAACTTGGCTCCACACAAGGCTACCAAGTTTCAATTATGGAAGATAAATAAATCCCAGATACTAGGACCTTCACTTGGGTCACTGGGGGGTGTGGCCAGCCTGAAAACCACCACAGACCCCTCACCCAGGCCACCTCACATCCCAAGAGAACCCCCACTGTGATCCAGACACCATTCAGGGCAAACCAGCCTCAAGCCAGCCAGCCCCCACCCATGCACGAGGCTTCCATCCTATCTAATAAAAGAGTAATATGCAGATAGACCATCACTCCCAACACACAAGATGGTTGCCCCCATGTTGTCAAAAATGACTCACCCCATGTAGACACAAGATGGCTGCCACAAGATGGCCAGCAGGGGAGGGCAGTTAGGAGAGACCAGGCCTGCAAGGGAGGGCAGTTGGGAGCAATCAAGCCTTCTGGGTAGGGCAGTAAGGGGTGACTGGCCAGCAGGGGAGGGAAGTTGAGGGTGACCAGGCCTGCAGGGGAAGGCAGTTAAGGGCAAACAGGCTGGCAGGGGAGCAGGAGCAGTTAGGCATCAATCAGGCTGGTAGGGGAGTGGTTAGGGGGTGATCAGGCTGGCAAGCAGAAGCAGTTTTGGGCAATTAAGAATGCGGCAGGTGAGCAGTTGGAAGCTAGCAGTCCTAAAGTGTGAGAGGGGTCCCAGATTGGAGAGGGTGCAGGTGGGCTGAGGAACACACACCCCAGTGCACGAATTTCATGCACCAGGCCTCTAATATATGTATAATATTACATGTATACCCAGATTTGTTTGAAAAGATATACATCAAACTATTAATAGTGGTTACTAATCCTCTCTGGAAAGGAACAGAATTTTCTAAAGGATGAGAGGGTGGCTTCCCACTTTATGGTATATACTTGCATATTGTTTGAATTGTTTACAATTAACATTGCTTTTATAACTTTACTGCAACAATTTCAAAATTACCTTTTGAACTTATTATACTAGTAGAAGTATGTTTGTTTTCAAGCAGAGAAAGAAAGAGAACTTGTAATTCTTCTACTAACATAGTCTTCCATACCTTTTAATACACATGTATTATTTGTAGTATGTGTTTAAAATATACTATAAGTACAATCATTTCCTAAAGTGTTACATAATAAACACATTTGTGTGTCAATATATATTCAATTTTAATATGTCTCATGGTTATAGTCTTACAGTTGGTAAGTACATGAGGTTGCTGGAAACTTGGAATTAAAAATGAGGCAAGGTAAACTTTTAATTCAAGAACCTGTTACCTGGTTCCTTGCATTAAGTCTTCTCCATCCCTATGTCCCCCTACACTCTGTCAAGTTCATTATCTAGTACTCTATACTAATAAAAGCCTAGGTGGTCCTCACATATGATGTCATCACTAGATGGCCACCACAAGATGGCCACACACACAGTAGAGGTGGGACCTAGCAGCCCCTCTGCACAGTGAGGCCTGGGGGTCCCACGGCTCCTCGCAGCATGGAGGAGGCTGGTCCTGGCATCTCCACCTCCTCGCACAGAGGATGCGGGTCCCAGCAAAGGAGGCGGGATGTGGCGAGGAGGGCAGTTGTGGGTGATCAGGGGAGGGCAGTTGGGAGTGATCAGGCTGGTAGGCAGAAGCGGTTAGAGGCAATCAGGCAGGCAGGCGAGCGGTTAGGAACTAGCGGTCCCAGATTGTGAGAGGGATGTCTGCCAGTTTAGGACCAATCCTGCGGGCCTAAACCAGCAGTAGGATTTCACCCAAGGGATCCCGGATTGGAGAGGGTGCAGTCTGGGCTGAGGGACACCTCCCTCCCATGCACAAATTTCATGCACCGGACCTCTAGTCTGTAATAATAAAAGGGTAGTATGCTAATTAGACTGGACATCCTTCCAGACAGCCTTCTGGACAAAGCCAGGGCTGGAGAAAAGCCAGCCCAGGTCCTGGGTGCCAGAGGGAAGCCGGTGCCGGCAGCTGGGGAAGGATGGCCTACTCTTGCACAAATTTCATGCATCAGGCCTCTAGTGGAATAATAATAGCATCTACCACCTAAGCTTGTTAGCTGGAGAAAGTGAATAAAGACATCTCAGTGGTTTTGAAGGGCCTGGTACAGGGTCAGGGCTCTGTGTATTTGTGGCTACAGTTTCTCTTATTGGAATCTCTGCTCTTTAGCTAGTCCATCTGGTTTGGTTGAGATTGGTCCTGCCTTGGGCTAGAGAGGTAGATTCCTGGTTAGCTCGTGATCAGCTAATCGCCTACTCCTAAACTGTGTAATTGGTCACCAGAGCCAATTTAAGCCAATGAATGTCACTGTGCAATCTTTACTTTTTTGAAAGAGAAACTCTTTTTTTCTTTAGGTTTAGGCATAATGTGTGCCAGGCTTTTTGCTGCTACAACCAAGAGATTACAGGTGGGAACCTCTCTGAGCACAGAGCCAACTAAAAGCAAGCTGAGCAGAGCGAAGAGAGACAAATAATGTCCTGGTGACACTGTGAGGGGAAGCTTTTGTGAAGCCATATCTGACCTTCAGCTCCTCAATCACTGAGCCAAAATTAAGCCATTTGAGTCTCAGTTCCAAGGTCACCTAGAGTTCCAAGGCATGTATTCCCTGTCTAACCAAGGTCATATCTTAGTGTAACACGCTCTCTTAGTCTCTCCTCTTCATTAGAACTTAATCTCTGTGAGGAAAAGGCCTGGGTCATATTCACCTTTGTATCTCCTGCTCCCAACACAGTGTGAGCACCTTAGATGCCCCAGAGGCTGCCTTGAATGGTTAATACACCCTGTTCAATGCTATAGGCATATCCTGCCTAAAATTCTGTGATTCAATCAGAAACACATAATAGGATAGGGGAAGGAATTAACATTATTGAATGCCTGTTAGGAGCTAAATAATGATAACGTTTTATATTACATGTCACTTAATCAAGAAGCCTAATCGAGCTTTCTCTTTTCCTGCTTTCCCATGACAGGTGAGTGATTTTACCTGTGAGTGAAATAAGAACAAAATATGAGCTATCTTTAAGCATCTAATAAGAAAAATGAAAGGCAGATTAAAAGCACACAAGTTCTCTTTATTAGAGGAAAACAATTATTTGAGTCTTTTCAGTCCAACATGCTAGGCTTTAAACATTTTTTTTAAAGAGTGATTTCATTAAAAGATGCCATTTTCATTGTAAAACATTTCTATTCACAATCCCCCTAAGATTTTAGAAAGTGATGTTTTTGTATCCAGCCTCTTAGTTGGATGGGGGAAGTTATGTTGTCTATGTACAGGCCAATTTGAAGGTCAGAGTTCTTTGTCTAGGCTGCCAGGTCATTGTCCCTTATTTGGTAACATTCAGCTTGGGGACAGGTGTCCGGGACAGAAACACTGAGTAGCTGTAACTCCACTTCTCTTGTGCTTGGCTCCCTCTCTTGCTCATGGAGCATACAGTGGTAAGAACACCTAAGTTACCATGCTTATCGTCTATATTTAGGCAATTTATTTCTTTTAGGTTAGTTTTTCAGAGCATAAGAAAGAAGACTGTAGTACAGCGAAGCTCTCTCTTGTGTAATTACTCTTCATAAAGCAATCTATGGAAGTATATTGAGCAAGTAAATACAGTCATTAATCATTCAGGTATTTGTATCATGGTATGCAAAAATTATAGAAACTGATTATTGTGTCCATTTTGAGGGCTCACCACCAAGACTTCTAAGGCATGAATCACTGAGTAATGCTTTGGGGACAGAGCAATGCTAATTATGTTAAATATCCATGACTAGCTGTCTCGCCTTATATTTATACTAGAGGCCCAATGCACGAAATTCGTGCAAGGGGCTCTGCCCTCACAGCCACGGCTTCATCCAAAGGTCATCCGGATAGTTGCTCTCCTGTTCGATCTAATTAGTGTGTTAGCTCTTTATTATATAGGATTATTAATTCAACCTGTTCAAAGACTCACTTCTGCCGAACTGACCTTGTTGATTGATTGTGTCCACCGCCAACAATTTCATCAAAAAAGAGGCTAATGAAGAACCTGGAGACAGATTGTGTTATGATTTATATCGAGCCATGAAGGTCCTGTCTCTTGTCAGTGGGAGCTGGAAATAGATGCTGTGGGTAGCTGGATATGGTTGAGATTCTTTTTAATTGGCAGCTATGTTACATTTGGAAATCCTCCAGTGGAACCTAAATTAATAATGACATCTCTCTGCCTTATACTTAATCAATGTTTGTTTTCCCATATGTGTTTGTCGCTGTTCTTAATTTTGGAAGAGACAAGAAAAACCTCAGATGAGTACATGCCCTATAGGAGTCATGCTCTAATCCTCTCACTGGACACAAACCCACAAAATAGCTCCTCTTGAGGGCTCATGCAAGAATAAAAGAATTCAACTTCCCTGATGGTGGGGTAGCCAAGTTCTGAGGGGTGTCAGTTGGTTTCCTGTACATCAAGCAAGGGACAGGAGCATCTTGGCTCACTGATAGCACTCTCTGAGTGGACCAGAACATCCCAAGTCAGGACCACACATGACTACTGGACCATGTGTCCCTTTTGAAAGCCCCACCAATCAGGTTTGTAAACTAATGGTGTTTTTTTACCGAAGAAAAGGAGTAAAGTGGGAGGGGTGGAGAGAACTGGGTTATTTTATAGTTTCTTGTGTTAATCCTAGGGGGGCTTATTTATTAGGCCTGTGATTGACTAGGTTTCTTCTTGAGGGAGGAGGAGATAGTCTTACCAGCACCTTTTTGCTGCTCCTCCAATTCTTTTTTTTATTATTATCTTTTATTGATTTCAGAGGGGAAGAGAGACGGGGAGAGAGAGAGAGAGAGAGAGAGAGAGAGAGAGAGAGAGAAACATCAATGATGAGAGAGAATCATTGATTGGCTGCCTCCTGCATACCTCCTACTGGGGATCGAGCCCACAGCCTGGGTGTATGCCCTGACTGGGAATCAAACTGTGACCTCCTGGTTCATAGGTTGATGCTCAATCACTGAGCCACGCTGGGCAGGCTGCTCCTCCAATTCTTAACACTACTCCTGCATATTCCCCGTTGGAAGCTATGAAATGGGAAGGATGGCTGCTCATGACTCTCTCTGAGTGCCTCTTTGCTATTACTCTGGAAGCTTCTGAAATGGGCCCCGAAGCCACAATGGACAGAGGTTAGGTCACAAACTCTTCTTTCCCATCTCGGGTTGTACTCTGTTATGTGCTCCAGCCAAGCAGGCCAGAGGGTCCCATGAAGCACTCCCAGTAACAGCACTCTCTAATGGGGAGGCAGCCCTTCTTCCCAAAGACATTTGCATCGCCCTCAAATTCTCATTAACAGCATTTTGAGAGACAGCGTGAATGGGCCAACTTTTAGATATTATCAAAACCATATGTATTGGCAGCTGCATGGCCTAAAGTTCAGGTAGCAAACCTACTAGGTGAGTGTTTATTCTTAAATATCAGCAATTTGGGGTTCAAATGGAAATTTTTCTTAACTACGCAGTGTTGAATTTCACCAAAGCCATATGCTTCTGCCCAAAAATAACAATTAAAAAAGATCTCTACCTGGGCTGGTGTTACTCAGTGATTAGAGCATTTTCATGTACACTGAGGGGTTATGGGTTTGATTTCTAGTCAGGCTACATAGCAGGTTGTATTCTCACAGGATGGTTTGATCCCTGGTCTGGGCATGGGGCACGTTGTGTGAGGCAACCAGTTTTAAGTTTCTCTGATCAATGTTTCTCACATTGATGTTTCTCTCTCTCTCTCTCTCTCTCTCTCTCTCTCTCTCTCTCTCTCTCTCTCTCTCTCTCTCTCTCTCTCTCTCCTTTTCTCTCTAGAATTACTGGAACACATATCCTCTAGTGAGGATATGTTTTCTGCAGTCACCTCCCCCATATGACTTACATAAAACTCATGGATGACCCCTTTGTTGACTTACGATAAGGCCAGACATAGGCCTTCCATTCCTTGTCTCATAAATGATTAGAGGAATGTGCCCCACTGACCAGTCTGGATGAAATGCCTGCCACTTTGACTTGACCAAACTCTGGTTATATCTACAGGCCTCCACTTACCCCTGAGGTTAAATTAGCATTAGAATCCAGAACAATCCACCCTATTGGCCCTTTGTGAGGCTCTGCTGGCTGCAAGGGAAACCTTTCCTGCTCAACTCTCCGATCATGTCACATGCTCCCCCCTCCCCAGCTCCTCCTGACCATGTTTATTCCTCCCGCTAAAAGATATGCCCTCTTTGAGATGCTTCTAGATCAGTGGTTCTCAGCCTTCCTAATGCCACGTCTCTTTAATGCAGTTCCTCATGTTGTGGTGACCCCCAACCATATGGCCAGAGCAGACTGCCTAGTGTATTAATATCCCTCCCATTTTGAAAAAGTCTTCTTAAAATAAAATCTTTTCTTACCTAGTTCTGAATTAGTTTTTATTTGACACTGTTCTCTCTGTCTTATTAGTTAATGCTGAGTATATTGAATATGACCTGGCTTCCTCCTTAGACTGTAAGTTGTGGAATTGTGCCAACGAGGTAGCTGCGGATGGTGATGTGGCTCTTAGGTGGGATATTAGCTGGCCTGGCACTAACTACAAACAACTTATTTCTGAGATTTCACATCTTTTTGAGATGCATTGAGTTCTTTTGGGGCGGATATAATGGGAACCCTTCACTTGGCCGGAAAATAAAACACATCGTTTAAAAGCAACCCTAGCATTCACACTTCCCATCTAATTATCTCTATCTCTACCTACCTTGCTTTTTCTCTCTTTGTTTTCCTATTTCTATGCTTCTCATGAGACATGTACTTTCTTACTTTGGGAAACAAGGTCACAATTTTTTTTTATAATTAAATAGATGGATAACATTTATTTTTGGAGGAAAGAAACACTTACTTTCTAAACGTAGAAAAGAAAAGCCAGACTTTGATTTTTGTGGGAAAGGTAACCAAGCGCGTGCTTCGGCAGTGGAAAAACTGGTGCACTGGGGATGTGGGTCTCATTTGGGAGTGATGGCTTCTGCTAATAAGAAGCTCAGAAGGAAAAGGATAAAGGCTTTAGTCTGACAGCAGACCCTTATCCCTAACAGCTTGCGGTTAGGAAAATCACGTTGTCGCCCCAGGGTTAAATGAGTGAAACCCACACCCCGTAGATGCCACTAACCATCTGTGGTGGGAAAGCAACAGATTTCCTATCAGTGTGGGGTGAAAGAGTTTGACAACACCCAAAATGCCAATCAAGGTGATGTGGGAGCAATTCCATAGAAATAGAGCTGGATGATGGTTGCACTTAGCTGTAACAACCTCATTGGCTGCATTCTCACAGGAAGGCCTCGCAGCCGGAAGGGTGATGTCAGCTCAGAGCTGGGTTTCTCGGTGTGGCCAGAAGACACCTCGCCTGGGAGTCCTCAGAGGTGTCTGAAAGTGCAGACTGGGCTGTCACTGCACAGACACTGAAACACAGGGGCTGCAGGCAAAAAATCTGCATTGTGTTTATTTACATTCAATTGAGTTTTCTTCTCTATATTCTCTTTAATTTTTTAACACTGAAAATAAGTATGCATTATAAATAAGAGTGCAAGTATGATGAAAAGAAAAGGAAATCCTACCTGATGCCTCAGTTTCCTACCCCGAGACAGTAATACTAGTGGCCTGGAAGCATCCTTCTACCTCATTCTCCACATACAAACAGCTACCAAACTGCTACCTGAACTTTAGGCCATGAAGCTGCCCATACACTATGGTTTGGATGATAATCTAAAAGTCTGTCTCTCAAGATGCTGTTAATGAGAATTTGAGGGCAATTAATAGTTATTAAAGGGTTTTCTTTTTGCTTCTGTTATTTATTTTTCATAAGCTGGGTTATATTACACACATTCTTTTTAAATTAATTTTTTCAATTCATAATAGGAAACCCTCCAGGCTTTAAAAAAAAATGCATGTATACTACACACACACACATGTGTGAGTGTCAGGTTACTTGGAAATGCAGCTCAAAATAGATAAGGCTAAATACTGGCCAATAGCTAACAAGAACAATGACAAAAAGTTGAAAAAACTTTGAAGAAATGTGTGAGAGTAACTTTATAAGGTCTTATAAATTGTGTACTTTTCCATGGTATGAGTGTGGATATATTAAGATACTAGAGGCCCAGTGCACAGGTTTATGCACCGGTGGAGGCCATGACCTGCAGGGATTGGCCTGCTGTGGGAGCACTGCTTATGGAAGGGCACTGACCACTAAAGAAGGGAGTGGAAGGGCAGCTCTTGCATTGAGCATCTGCCCCCTGATGGTCAGTGTGCATCATAGTGACTGGCTGGCTGGTTGGTCAGGTCATTCGCCATTTGGTCACTGGGCTTTTATATATATAGATTCCAGCATTTCCCCCCTCAATGAACATTCAGGTAGTTCCCTACTATTGTTGTTGTAAGTTTTATTTTGTTGGCATTACAAAGAAGTCTTCTATGTGAGCGCATAGATTTGCAGAAACGATGTTTCTGGGTCAAAATAGGCAAATGTGTAAATACGGATTCCAAAAATAACAAGGATTGGCTATATTCCCACCAGCAATGTGTTTGTCTTGCTCATTATCCTTCATCTTCACTGTTGTCATTTTTTTTTTCATTGTAGTCATTTAAAAAACATTTGTGAAACTGTGTAAAAGCTATTTCCTTGTTACTACTAGTGAGGTTGAGCATATTTTTCTTGTGTTTATTGTACAGGTAAGTGTAGGCTTTGACCATTTACTTTGCCCTTTTTCTTACTAAGTGGCTTATTTTTCCTCATCAACTTGTAGAAACTGTATACTTTATTAGGATATTCAATTAGGTATATATGTTATGCAATTACAGAGTGTCCCAAAAATGTGTACACATTTTAACAGCCGATCATTCAGTTTTGAGAATGAAATGTATTTTAATAAGCACTGCCTTTGTAATCATTCAAAATATGTGTATACATTTTTAGGACACCCTATATTTTCCCATTATATTTCTTGTCTTTTTTTGGTTTAAGTATTTTTTTCTGAGTTAATATCTTTTTAAAAAATTTTATCTTTATTGAAAGTATTACAGGTGTCCCCTTTGTTTGTTTGTTTTTTATTTTCTCATTGACCCCCTCCACCCTGCACCCGCCCCTCCCAGGCCTTCATTAGTCTATTGTCTGTGTCCATGGCTATGCATATATGCATATAAATTCCCTGGTAATCACTTCCCACCCACCACCACTTCCACCCTCCCTCTGAAATTTGTCAGTCTGTTCTAATTTTCTATGGATCTATTTTGCTCACCAATTTATTTTGTTTATTAGATTCTATATATGCGTGAGATCCTATGATACTTGTCTTTCTCTAACTGTCTTATTTTGCTTAGCATAATACTCTCCAGATCCATCCATACTGTTGCAAATATGCTATATTTTTAAAAATCAAGTATGTATGTCTCCCTTTGGTCATCTAAGTCCTCTTGTTTTGTTATACCTCCAAGATTGCATAGATTTCAAATTTTTGCTTAAATACTTTCATGATATAATTTGCTTTTAAATCTTGAATCTAACTAGAATGTTCTTTGTATGTATAGTGTTAGTTGAGGGGAAGGGTGGTTATGTTTGTCTATTTGTTTCCAAATGAACCTTTTCCACTTGTTCTGTTGCTAATTAACTTTGAGAGCAACCATCCCATGGAATAGAATGTAGAAACCTGATAAGCCACAACGTGGTAGCACTCATTCAAGCACTGTGCAAGGAAAGGAATACCTGAGCCCAAAGAGGCGACTCACTGTATGGCTGTATGGTAGGTGTATCTCTTAAAGCAATTAGGACCCCATGTTGCGTAATTAGGTAGCCAAATTCAAATGGCATAACTATGTAACAGATTTATTCACTCACCTGGCTGGAAAGTACAAGGTAGAATGATGGGTTTCCAAGTTGCTTTGATCATTGGTGTTTCACAAATCCAGTTTCTGTTTGTGCTCAGTCTTCCAGTTCATTGATGTTTCACAGATCCGGTTTCTGTTTGTGCTCAGTCTTCCGTATCAGCTTTAACCTACAGTTGGCTTTCTTCATGTTCACAAATGTTCATCAATAGCCATGAGGCCTGCATTCTTCCTCATGGTGCACGGTGGTGGACCTGTGTCTGCACTGGGCTGACTTTTTTCTGTGGTGGCTGTGGCAGAGTTTTCAGGATCTTGAGCCACGCAGCACTGCTGTCATGTTAGAGATGTCAGTGTCTGTCCCTGATGCGGTTGAATGTTTTTTCCCATCAGGATTGTTCCTGCATCTGCTACAGCCACTGTTCCTGGGCCTTCCCAGACATTCTGGGAGCTACCTAATATCCTTTCTTGCTCTTTTCCTACTTTGCCTGGTTAAAGTAGAATCCGTTTTTGCTACTGAGAATAGTCATTGGTGCTGGAAATGTTTGCACATAAAAAGACTGCCAAGGAAGTGGGAACCTGAGATTAGTTACGTGAGCTGGTTGGGTTTGAAGGCATGGGGAGTGACACGTTCTCTGAAACGCTGGCTGTGGTGAATTGAAGTGTGGTTACTGAAGGCAAGGCTTTGGTGGGTGCAAGGGGCTGCTTCCATATAATATATTTTTTAAAATGTGGTTGCAGTGGCTGTATGTCATCGTGCTAGAGAGCTTAAAAAATAAAATAAACAGGCTCAAGGGTTTGAATTCGTGCCACAATGTCTGCTCAGAAAATAGGGGGATTTCTTTGGCCTCACAGATCATCCTTTAGAGCCAGACGGTCAGTGAAGCTAGGCATCAAACGTAGGCTCTGACCTTGTAGCTTGTCCAATTACAATATAAATCCAGTTTCTATTTGTGCTCAGTCTTCCAGTTCCCTGGAATATAAAATTAATTCACGGATGTGCTAGGTTCCTTAAGTGGAAGTTTAGGACATTGAGAGAAAAAGTTTAGCACTCTGACCTCTGGCCTTTGTTTCTCAGTGGTTAGAGTGTAAGACTGTGCATGGCAGGATCTCTCTCACATTGATGTTTCTCTCTCTCTCCCACTCCCCTCTCTCTCCCCCACTCACGCCTCCTTTCCACTCTCGCTGAAAATCAATGGAAAAAATATCCTCGGGTGAGAATTACAAAAAAATAAATAAAAAATGGGACTCTAAAAATTGAAGTGGAGACATTTGAGAGGATGCAGATGACTCATAGCTCACTCGTATCTAAAGCCCCTAGAAAGGCATTGCCTCGCTCCTAAAAGGACGCCAATTCCTCACTACCTGCTCCCTCATTTATCTGAAGTCAGATTCCAATATGTCCCAAGGTATGACTTTATAATCATACTAGAGGCCCGGTGCATGAAATTCGTGCAAGGCCTTGGCCCCGGCCCTAACCCACCTCCACCCCAGCCAGGGGCCTCTGCTGCCTCTGCTATAGCCCCCGCCCACTGCGACATTATCTGGAAGGAGGGACATCCAGAAGGATGTCTGATTTAATTAGCATATTATTATGTGGTATTACTGTTACTATTGTAATTTTTGCATGACAAAAAATAGCATAATTTTTCAATGTATAATGTTATTACACACCTTACATTTCATCCTAACAGGAATATCTTTTTTTCCATGACTCAGCTAAGTATATTTTCCAAACTTCCTAGCATCTATGGTGGCCATGTGACATAGCCAATGAGACACAAGTGTCAGTCTGCTGATTCTTTCTTCAAACATGTTGTTTCCCAAAGTCTTTTTGTTATTTCTCGTACCTTCTCCTTCTTACTACCTGGACATGGTCATAACTTCTAGACCTGTAAAAGGCCAGGAGAGGTGGCCTTTAGATTTGACTTTTTTAAGCCCCTGAACAGATTATAGCAATCACCTACTTACCTTTTTTATTGCCTAATTAGGAGGGGGGCAGGTAGAAATAGAATCTATTTAATGAATCAAGCATAGTTATGAATGGGTAAAAAATGAAATCCCTTCACTTCACTGATTAGACCAATTTAGATCTCATACCAATCTTGTACCAGTTAGTTTTGCAAGAGAAGTACTGTGTGGTAATTGGCTGAGGCCAGTCTCATCAAACCTACTTGTGTGCAGCTCCATGGGGAGATGTACTGACAGGAATAAGAAAGGGAGGTTTGGATGTGAACTAGGCAGGTGACATGTCCACTCCATACCTGTGGTGGATGCGCCACTAGCATTCATTACTGATTACTCTTATTCTGCTGTTGTGACCACGGAACAATCTGCTGTTTGGATTTTTTATTCTTATGTAATTCATAGCAGCGCGATAGACACTGCTGATGTGAGCCTGGTGGTCTGACCGCCAGTTTAGTTAAAACATTTCATTCACGATTTCATGCATCAGCATCTCTGAGCTTAGTTAGTATGAGTCCTCCATTCCCATCTCCAAGTCATCAATCTGGTTTGTCTGATGAACAATGTCTTGAGTCTGGGAGGCTGAAGGCCAGATCCTGGGTCAGGAAACTTTCCAGGTAAAGGGTACCTTATAAGCCATCCTGGTGACCAGCTGACTCATCTCTGGGAATCTCTTTCTGCTGCACTTTTTAGCATCTACTTCAACCCTTTACATCAGTGGTTCTCAACCTTCCTAAGGCCGCGACGCTTGCATACAGTTCCTCATGTGGTGGTAACCCTCAACCATGGAATTTTGCTACTGTTATGCACCGCGATGTAAATATCTGCATTTTCCGATGGTCTTAGGCAACCTCTGTGAAAGGGTCATTTGACTCCCAGAGGGGTCGCGACCCCCAGGTTGAGAACCGCTGCTTTACACTTGCATATATGCCATGAGTGTTGTTTTCTTTATTAAATATTTCAGAGTAACATTTACCTCATCTCCAGGAGAACCCAAGACACAGTGTGTAGGGGATGGGAGACCAATTTATATTCTCATAGTGTCAACATGATTCCAGACCTTTCACCAGTTAGAATTACGTTGATCAGGTGACAGATACAGGAATGTAGAGCGATTAAAAAAAAAAAGTTGATTCTGTAATCCTTATGTCATCAAGTGCTCTGGCAAAAAATCTGGGCTGGAGGTATCTGGCTAATAATATTTATTGAGTATAATGAGATAAATATCTGGTTAATAGATATCAATCATAAACAATAGGATAAAGAGAGTTCTAGATTGGAAAGGTGAAACCCTAAGTGTTTACTATGGATGCAACTGTGAATAAGTCACCCTTATTGAATGATCTTCATGCTTCCCGTGAGCCCCAAAACAAAGTACTCATTAAGATTAAACCGTTTCTGAGCACTGCTTCATTTATCTCATTTAGTTAAAAAAGGTCTTTCTTGCCGAAACCAGTTTGGCTCAGTGGATGGAGCATCAGCCTTCGAACTGAAAGGTCCCAGGTTTGATTCCATTCAAGGGCATATATCTTGGTTGTGGGCACATCCCCAGTAGGGGGCGTGCAGGAGGCTGCTGATGGATGTTTCTCACTGATGTTTCTCTCTATCCCTCTCTCTTCCTCTCTGTAAAAGAATCAATAAAATTTTTTTTTTAAAATAAAAGCCTTTCTTCATAGCACCAAGTCCAAGTTTATTATGGTTTTTGAACAAATTACAACAAATTTTGTGTTTGCAGAATCCAAATTAACGAGGCTCAACTGCATGCTAATTAAAACTCCTTAGAATTCTCTTGAAGACTTGCCCTTCAAGAGTTCATATTTGTTGGTGAAATTTTCTCATTAGTTTTCACACTGAATTTGGAAAATAAATGATCAGCCTATCAATCCTAAAAAAAATAAAATAAATAAGAGAGAGAGAGAGAGAGAGAGAGAGAGAGAGAGAGAGAGAGATCCTTCTCAGTTTGTACCGTGAAAGGCAGTGACAGAACAGCATAGAAATCTAGCCTTCTGGTTAGTTATATGTGTTGTAGGTAACAGCCTCTTAAAGAGAGTCTTACAGCGATTTAAGACCAAAAACTGTGATCATACCGGTGAAGTCCAGTATCAGAGTCATTGGTTGGGTCTTGACCACGCCTCTGTTTGTCACCCGCAATAGATTGAATGAACGTGTTTATTCATTACATATAGTCAATAGTCCCTCTCAATTATAAGAAGAAATGTTTATGTTCAATTTCTAATGAGTTAAGTGGTGTCTATGCTTAGAACACACAATGGTTGTGGTTCAGGGAGGGTGTGACCCATTTAAAAGCCATTCATGTAGATAAAACATGGGAAGTTTGGAACCACTAAGATGGGGTGACACCACCCAGCCTCATAGTAGAAAAGGACAATTTAGAATTCCAGGTCTTCCAGGGTTGGGAAGGAGAGTGGTGAAGAAGGCCAGAAGGGGCTCTTGCAATGGAAAGAAGGGTTACATTAGTCCAGTTTCAGTGCAAAGCCATTTGCATCACAGTCATTTGGGAAGCTTGGAAAAAATGTCAGCCTGTGGGCCCCTTTCCAGAACTCTGGATTCAGGGCCCGGGATTCTACCAGGTGATTCCTGGGCTCATTCAGGATTGAGAACCACCACAGAATACGCCTTTGAGAAGTGACAGATCAGGTACAGCCAAGACATCAAAGCAGTATTAGGGATCTTTCAACTGGTGTTTTTTATTGGGATCTTGCCCTAACCACCTGAGATGAGCTATGGGAAGGGGGAAGGGATCAAATTGATAACAGGTCATAAGAGAGTGGATTTTTTTTTTCTTTATCCTTTAGAGGTTTTTATTTTCTTGTTCTATGTGGTCTTGTTTAGTTATGCATATTTGAGTTGCTGCATAAAATAATTTTTATGTTTCTTATTATACAAATAAGAAGCATAATATGTTGAATTTATTTTCTATTTTTGAAACATTGTGCTTAAGTAACTCAGTTTTTTCCTGGGTACTTTACAGTTTTGAAATCTGATGAAAGACCTAGATTCTGATTTCCACAGATGCATATCCATAAATGTATAAAATTTTACATTTAATTTTTGTGTTCCATCTAGCCCATGGAACCCAGATTAACAGCCTCTGCTCTGAGCCTAATAACCCATCAACTACAAACGCAGGTGGCTCTACCTCTCACAAAGCCTCAGCAAGGAGGAGAAGGGCATGGCTTGATGGAATAAATGGATGACAGCAATCCTGAGGAATTCAGCATCCCGCAAGGCCTTGACCCAAACTGCCAATCCTGGCAGAACTGTCACCAAAATACTTGTTTTCCCACAAGAATATGAGGTTCACTTATCCTGGGTAGCAAGTACTAGATCCCCCTATTTCCTCATTAGGTCCTGGAGAGAACCCTAATACAGGCAGTTTTAATGCAGTTAGGACTCTCTACTAATGACACTAAGCTCCTGGTCAGGCTTAGCCTTGGTATTTACTTTTTGCTGCAATAAAGAAGGATGATGTTTAGTATTTGGATTTTGTAATCTTGGAGGTCTGAATCCATTATAAATTAGAGTTGTTTTTTTTAAACTGTTCACCTTGGCAAAAAAGAAAAAATCAAATATCTTATAATAACTACTACTCCAAACACCTAATATTTGTACTACAGAGTGTGTTATGCTAGCATAAATTCTATACTTTTTCCCCCAAAACAGGATCATATTATACTGAGTGTAATCAAATCTGATTTCTTCACTTAATAGATCTTAAATATCCATCTTTATCAATAAATATATTTTGATCATATTTATTGGTAGCTGGTATTCTGTGATATTATGTATATATTTTACTTAGCTAACCTATTAATGGATGATTAGGCTCATTTCATAAATTAATTGAGTTTTCTACTCTATGCTTACAGTACAACCATTAACACTTGGGATGCTTGCTGTTATGATTAATCTTGAAGTCTTTGAAGAAACAGGTGCTTTGCACAGTCCAATTTTCTTGCTTAAAATCAAATTCCTCAGAGTCAAGGGTGTTTAGATGTAATTTTCACTTTAGTCTGAAAAACTAAAAATAAACAACACTCCAAATCAATAACCAATGTCCACCCTCCTTTGTGAAAGTAATCAGCTCGGTCTCTGAAATTTCAAAGGAAAAAAATGGAAAATGCCACCAAATAAATTTTTAATTAGGCATTTAGCAGCTCCTACAGCAAGTTATAAAATGGCCTGCAAAAGCAGCATTTTTTAAAGAAAGGAGCATTTTAATAACGTATTCTTGTTTAGCATCTTATATCAAATGGTCCAGTTTTAGAATTTAGATGTCCTATCAAAGTGTACCAGTCTAAGGCTACGACGTCTGTCTTCTGTGGAGCTAAACCATGACTCGCAACGGGATGTGTGGATCTCTGGTAGAAAAGGGACATTTTCCTATTAGCTGTGGGTTCATATCATTTGTGGGCCTCAGAACTGCTACTATTTCATGTAAACCCCTGGAGCCTCATTACTCAAAGTGTGGTCCATGGACAAGTGTGTCAGCACCACCTGAGAGCTGGTCAGATGAGAACAGCGAGTCCCATCCCACATCTCCTGAGTCAGAACCTGCATGTCAGCAGGATCTCCCAGTGATTCTTACACACTGTAAATTTTGGGGAGCCCTGCTGGAGAGGACACCCAATAAATCAGACTAACCAAATACATACACCACCTCCATCTATTGCTCCCCACTAGGTATATAGCATTTCTTTCAAAGGAATTCATTCTTGTAGTATTGTTTGTAAAGTGATTGCAAATATGAAGATGTGTGTCCTTAATTTAGAACATATGTGATCAATTACACTGACCTAAAGAAAAAAGTACAAATAACGAATCTTATTTATCACTTTATTTTCATCATAATATTGATGTTTCCAGATTTAGAAAAATATCTCAGTATATAATATTAGAATGAAGAAAAGAGCAGATTAAGGTGCTCACCAAGCCTCTGGTATTTTGAGTGACAGTGATCTTAAAGCCTTTGAGCCCCTCTCAACACCAACCATTCAACAAACTATTCACAAGCACCTACTGTGTGCCAAGTACATCATTAGGGAAGAGGAAAAACAATTCAGGTGCCAATAATTATAAAGACATAAGTGTCCTGAGATTAGAGAGGGCATCTAATTTTGTAAGAAAGCAGAACAGTGGAAGGGATATTTGAACTGAATCTTGCTCATTAAGTAGGATTTCCCAGGGAAACCAGGAAAAATTAATACATCCCAGTAACTGTAAGGATGAATATAAAAATACAAAGGTAGGTTGCCATGTTAATAAATGTGTTTTTTTATCCTTTTGATAGTACAGAGGCATTGGAGATTCTAAGCAGAAGGGTACCATGATAAGATTTGTATTTGAAAAAGGTAATTCTGGTATTCAGCGGAAATAGAGCAAGGTGAGGTGAAAGATATGGAGATCAACAGGGAAGGTTTAGCAACAATTTCAGTGATAGGAAATGAGCTTGAACTGCGGCAGTAGCTGTGATAGGACTGAGTTCAGAAAGATGCTCACATTACAGAGTGTACAGGATTAGGAACAGAGCAAAGAAGTGGGATGGGGAGAATAAAAAAAGACAAGAAAGACTGAATATTCTCCTCGAATCACTTGATGTCTTTTGATACCATTACATTAGGATGGCAATTTAAGGTGTTTTCCTACTTCTTTCCTTCTACAATTTTGCTCAGTTTGCCTCTCCCCTTTATGTGAAGTCATTGTAGATACATTTGCAGGAAATAACCCAAAGACATCATTATACACTTAGCCCAATGTCCCCCAATGGTAACATCTTGTAAAACAAGCCCCTCTAAAAATGTTATGATCTGGGAGCATTTCTGAGTTAAAAGCAGCCATATATTTTCATGCTTTGTGCTGATTTTTAAATACTTCCTAACCTCCCCACACCCTCACACATGCACCCTCCTCACTCCCAGCCAGTGACTTCCTATTCCCACACTGTCCTGATCGCACAGATCTGGACCCTGGTGGGGAAAATCATGTCCTTGGTGGCGCCTAGAGATCCAGTGTCTGCCTGGTCCCTCTGACCAGCTGGGGCTGCCTCTGAAGGCTGGTGCCCCCACCCATATCAGCGGCACTCTTGGGTGTCAAGGCCAGAACGACACTGATTCTGGCTTTGGCTCTCCACCAAATGACTGACAGAGTCTAATAGGGTCCTTGTTCCCAGTTTCTGGGAAATCTGTCTCAGTGGTAATTAGGAACCCAGTGTGCAATTAACTCAAGAAATGTAAGTGTGTTAGCTCACTGAAGTGGGAAGTCCAGGGATAAATAAAGCTCCTGTCAGAGATTCCTGGGGCTCAAATAATATCATCAGGACTCTCTCTCCCTCTCCCCTTTGGCTCGTCTGGTCTGTAGGGCCTTGGTGTATCTAAAGTCATATCCTTACAGCCTAAAGTGATGCGTGAGGAATAAGACTTACCCCTGAACCACCAATGATGAACCTGCCTGGGGAAGAGCAGGTTTGGCCTGATTGACATCTCATGCCAATCCCATGGGCATGTAGGCTATTATAAATGATTCAACCTCAGTCCTTATCATTGGCTGGCCCTGGGATTAAATTATCAAGTTTAATCTTGGCAGATCCACATGGAAAGGGAGAAAGGATTCTTCCAGAGGAAGGAATAATGCTGGGCTGAGCCAAACAACTGATATTCCATTTTAGTTCTATCAGATTGGGCATCTTCTGTGGTAAGAGAAGGAATGTCACGTGGTGCCCCTAGCTGTCCCTTCTGCGAATTATGGTCAGAGTTGAGAGAAAAAGACAATAGTGGCTGCAAGCAGAGAGATGCTGATATGCATGCAGTTGGATTTGAAAGAGTTTTCTTTGCCGTAAAAACATGCATCACTAATAATTAAAGCAATAATAGTCTTGGTTGTCTTTGTGAAATGGGAAACAAAGTCACCTGCTATAAGGGAGTATGATAGAGTGAGGAGTGTAAAGAGCTGATTAAGGCTTTTGAGGAATGAGAGGAATTGATCAGGGTCAGGGAAGAGAACTGCGAAGAGATATTGGAAACCCAACTAGAGACTCTCTTCATCAGGGTTCTCTAGAGAGACAGGACCAATAAAATATATGTATATGTGATCACACATAAGTATAAGAAACATAAGTGAATTAGCATATTCATGCATACTTAAAGAGAGATTTATTTCAAGGAATTCGCTTATGTAATTGTGAAGCTGGCCATTCTAAAATCTGCAGAGCAGGCATACAGTATGGAAACCCTCAGATAGCAGCAGATGCCACAGTCGTGAGGGAGAATTTCTTCTTCTTTAAGGCCTTTCTACAGCTTGGAATGAGGCCCAACTACATTGAGAATAATCTCCTTTTCTTAAAGTCAACTGGTTGCAGCTGTTACAATCTACAAAAATACCTTCACAGGTTAGTGCTTGGTTGAACAACTGTGTACTGTAGCCAAGTTCACACGTAAAACCACGGGTCACGGAGACCATAACTCTGTGGATCAGTCTGCATGATACTTGGTTACTTCTTTTCCTCTTCAGTCCAGCAGAGCTAAGTACCCAGATTGCAGGGGCAGAGAAGGTGAATGGTGAAGCTGACTCTCGACTGCGGTTATTTTCAAAGTGGGGCCACTGGAGGTCAAGGGTCAGGTGATAGGGAGCTGCTGGTAAAGAATTGCTGAGCGATGTCTCTCAGGGTCGAGGCTGGACTGAGAAATTAGCCCCCAACTGCAGAGTGGCAATAATAAGAATATCAGCCACAAAGGTTAAGGTAAATAATGCATGAAAAATACTTAGGTTGGGCAGTAAACCAAGTATCACATTACTTTTAAATTGTTATCATTGTTGTGGTTTCATTTAACTGTCAAGGATCTGACAGCCTCCATTCAGTCTAGTAGTAGTTTTAGTGAAAGAGAATGAGATAAGTGTGGAATATTGGAGTTTATTTGTTCATCCAAGGATCCCCTAATAAGGCCATTTATGAGCCAGGCACTGTTCTAGGTGCTGGAGACACAATGGTGAACAGAATAGGCAACATCTGTGTGCCCTCGTGGGACTTACATTCTATTAGTGGGAGGGGCTATAAGCTGATAAGCATTCAACTTCAGTAAACAAGACAGCACCTGGTCCTGTGGTCAAAGTGTTCCGAGGAAAAGTAAAACAGAGAGGCAATAGAGAGTGACAGGGCCGGGCAGGGTTGGTGTTGTGGGCTGTGGAGTTATAGGGAAGCCTTTCTGATAAAGTGACACCTAAAGCAAAATCTAAAGGAATGAAGGGGAAGAATGTCCCAGGAATAGAAAGTGGAACATGCGAAGGCAGGGAGGCAGGAGACTCCTCCCCCATGTGAGGAGGAGAATGGGGCACCATGGGCTCAGGAGGAAGAAAAGGGGCTTCTGCCATGCTGATCGGGAAGCCAGAGACAACCTCTGCTGTGTGAAGGCAACAACCCCATGTGGCCAGAAAGTCCTACTGTAACCAGAGTGACTGACGAGCTTGGGTGCGCTTATACTAGAAATCTGTTTCATTTTTTTTATTATTTTCTACTTTAATTATTCTTCACATAAGAAAAAGTGATAAGGTCCCCAAACATTTATAAATAAATGTTTCCTCTGCTTTAAAAAAAAAAAAAAGATAGGTGACAAGGCCAGGTCAAGTTGGGTGTGGTAGGTATCATAACTTCCCTGGAGTTCTCTCTGACTAAGGTAGTAAGCCACTGGAGAGTTGTGAGCCCATAGTGACATGATCTGCCACTTTGCTAGGGGTCACTCTATAGGTGATGTGGGGAACGGAGAAGAGAACGGGGGTAAAAAGAGAGCTGTGAGGAAGCTGTTTTTAAAATTGAGGCAAGATGAATCTGTGATTTAAGAGCAATACTAGGCATTAACAGGGAAAAGCTATGGCAAAGGGGATGCATTACTGAAGTGCTTGCTGGCAAGGATCAAGGTGGTAAGGGACCTTAGAATAGCATGCCTGGGAGGGTCTTCTACACTGACATGGAACTTTTTCAGCATGGGTCAGGATGGATAGAGGCAGGAGAAGACTGTGATACAGGTTCTGAAGCCGTGAGTGAGTGAGGGGGTATGACTAAGAAGGTGGTGAGGATATAGAGGACAGCTGCAGAGGGCATAAAGAATGGGTTCACTGGATGTTAGGTGGACACTTGAAGCACCTACTACAGGGCCTTTGCACATACTACTTTCTTTTCCTGTAGCGTTCTCTTTCTAATATCCTTATGACTCTCTCTTCAGGTTTTGGTTTAAATAGATTGTAAGACCATTGGTCAGAAAATAGAGCATAAAAGAACCAAAAGAAGATCTTGCTTCTATCTCTATATCAGCTGGAATGTGGGAAGATCAGCACCACCCATCTGAGAAGTCTAACATAGAAGTAATATCCTCAGGGAAGAGGCAGGTCTAGGCTTGGGGTTAGAAGGTGGAGGGACTGTCTTGTGAAAAGAGTAAGAATGCCAGTGAAGCTCTAGCCACTTTGAGTCAGTGGATAGAGCATTGGCCTGCAGACTGTAGGGTCCTGAGTTCAATTCCAGTCAAGGACACATGCCTGGGTTGCAGACTCGATCCCTGCTGGAGGATGTGCAGAAGGCAGCCAATCAATGACTCTTTTTCATCATTGATGTTGCTATCTCTCTCTCCCTCTTCCTTCCTCTCTGGAATCCATAAAAATATATTTTTAAAAAAAGAATGCCAGTGACCATGGACCAAGAGTTTCAGCAAGTTCAATGGGGTAATTGTGTTCGAGGGAGGTCAGTAGAGGAGAAAAGACTCAAACAGGGAGGAAATAACAAGGGCCTGGGAGGAACAGGTGCTAGACCAGGAGCTGAGGACCCCAGAGAGTGACATCAACCACTTTAGAGATCCTGACAAGACCGAGGCTGGTAATGTGTGCCATCTGCACCCTCCCTGGGCACCAGACACAACCTGAGTGAACATGATGGTATAAGTGAGCAGTGTCCGGGGTGGTATGAGAAGTGACCAGGTGCTAAAGAGCATGTGGCCTATGGAGCTCTTAGGATGCTGAAGTATTGAATGGGCTGTGGATGGGAAGGGTTTGAATCCAAGTTAGGGGGAAATTGGCATAGGAGGACCCACCCAAAGGGGTCTTGATCTACAGGAGTCAGTTCTTTATATTATCACACTTCAAGGTCCTGACCTTTTGTTTTATTTCTTAAATTTAGATTTTCATTTTAATTGACATACATTATTATATTACTTTCAAGTGTACATGAGCCTCCCCATTTTTGATGCAATATTCTTTGCCTTTGTATTTGCAGAGAAATGAGTTCACTATCTTTGACTTGAATCCCAATTACATGGACAGTTTACTTAGAAGAAATGTAAAAGATGAAGGTTCAAGCATTTCTTTTAAAATATATATATTTACAAAAGAGAGGAAGGGAGAGAGATAGAGAATTAGAAACAGCGATGAGAGAAAAACATTGATCAGCTGCCTCCTTCCCCCCACTGGGGATGTGCCCACAACCAAGATACATGCCCTCGACTGGAATTAAACCTGGGACCCTTGAGTCCGCAAGCCGATGCTCTATCCACTGGGCCAAACTGGTTAGGGCTCAAGGATTTCTTGGGGGCTGAACTAGGCAACCTTTATTTTTCACTTGGCCTTGAGCATCCATGATTCCCTGGCTATCAAATGCTGCCTCAGTATTTACCTCCAAAAGGATAGAGTAGAGGCATGTTACAGGTGAATCAATTGTTTATGCAGTGCAGGGCTTTAGAAACTATAAATGTGGACACTGTATTTAAAATGAATTGAGATCAGTAACTTAACCTTTGAATATGAAATGTTGCTTAGACTTAGAGCCACACCAAAGGATCGGTTGGTTCTTTGTGTACTTACAATCAGCACAGTGTTTATAGTGTAAATGCTCTGTAGTGGGCGTGTTGATAACACTGGTTATATGTTAACCTTTAGAGTGAGAAAGAGGGACAGCATGATGCTACTTCTGTGGTTTCACAGTTAACTCTAAGGGAGAGGGTCACAGTGTGTGTGAGACAGCCTGGAAGCTAGAGGCAGGGGTAGTTCCATGATCCTCTCTGCCCATGACAAGAGCAACAGCCAAACTGGGCTCTGTGAAAGCCAAGCCCTGACTCCAGGGCCAGGGCTTTTTTTGGCGATGGTGTGAAGAGCACAGCAACTTGAAACCACTTCTGAATGTTTGTGATGCAGGGAGATCTAATCAAAGCATGCAGGGGGTGCCGTGCTTAAGGCTGGCTAGAGATGAAGAGACATGGTTGTGATGTGCTTGACTGCAAAGTTCACTGCCCAGAAGGGGTGAGAGCTGAGTCCTTGTAGTGCTGTGTAGTTTACATCTTTTACAGAGCACCTACTATGCTCCGAGTTCAACAAGCACTTAGCATGCATTGCCTTTAATTTTCCCAGTCATTCCACTTTGCACTTTAAGGAAGGCAAACAGCGAAGACAGGCTGGCCCTCTGACAGAATCCCACACCGTGACTATATCTCAAAGGGGAGACCACTTCCCGAGGTCTGGATCTCAGCTGTTTAGGCTCAAAATTCTGATTTGCATAACCAGAAGTGAATGGGTGTTTAGAAGACAGACACACTATTTTGACGCATAATGGACTAATGTATAAAAACAGGAATGCCAGCCAGTTACTTTGCAGTGAGAAAGAAAATCCTGTGAACCAGATACACGGTTCTCTGATCAGAACATTCTCCTTGAAGGCAAGTTTGCATGAGAACACACTTGATCACTAGCTGACTCATGAGTGTGGAGCAGTGCCAGCTGGATGAGGGAGGGAATCTTACTGGCTGGGTCACAGACCTGTGAAGGGTTTGCTTCCAAAAACTGCCCTGTCTGCTGTGAGCTTGGAGGCCACAGCGAGGAAGACCGGGCCAGACCCAACTTCTCCTTTCAGTACCTCCCACACTGATTCACCCAATTGGGTGATGTATGCTTCCTTCAGATGTGTTAATACTGGGCCTTCCACCAAGCTGTAGTCTTACTTTGAGAGTAAGTTGTCTCTTGAGTGTCTTTGCATATCACTGTGTCCATTTCAGTGGTACCTCGAGATACGAGTTTAATTCGTTCCGTAACCTTGAGGTGTGGGAAACTATGAGACACTCGAGTCCTGGTAAACTGGTGGGTCGTGTGTAGCCGGCCGATTGCGCGATTACTCCTATCTCAAATGTTGCTCGTATTTCAAAGCAAAAATCGCTTGCTCGATGGCTCGTATCTCAAAAATCTCGTATGTTAGGGCACTTGTATCTCGAGGTACCACTGTATTAGTATTGTTTTTGATGGCTGTACACTTTTCAGGGAAATCTGTTGTTCCATTTTTAAATTTTCGGGGAAGGGTAAGAAAAGGGAGGAGGCACCATATTGTCAACCCCACCTCCCACCTGAGAGGAGATGCTGCCATCCGATTTTACAGTTGTGTAAACCAGGCCCCGTTGCTTGGATTTTGTCTGATTTGCATTGCCGTCTCATTCATTTAGTAATCTATTGTCGATTTCTCCCATTCCAGTGTAAATTTTCCCCGAGTGAGGTCTTTATTTCATTGACTGCCGTATCCCAAGCACATGGAATGGTACATGGCACAGTGTAGGTGCAGGCAGGCAGAATAAATGCACGTTGGATGGATGAATAATCAGACACTCATCCCAGGTCTGCTGGACCATACCCAACCACATTTGGTGAGATGGTGCAGGGGAGGACTCCGTAAAGAGCCAGCCTGGCCTGGCGGGCACCGGAACTGCTGATGCACAGTGATACTGGGATGTTGAAGTCCTTTCTCTGGTGGATTGGAATCAATGTTGATTCTAAGAAGGAAACAATGTGCCCTGTTTTTAATATCTTTATAGGTGCTATCTGGAACCAGATGAATCGGTTACAATTTCTACTTCCTTTATCATTTTTATTTTGAGTATTCCCATCTACTGTGTCACTTCCAAAGGCGACATCACTTCGCTGATAGTCATCACCTGCATTTCAGGTGTTAATACCAAAGTGAAAATATATCGACTAACCCTAAACCCAGGATGTGATTATATAGCCCCAATATAGTCTGCTAATTTGCTCATTGTCAACAGCCGGTTGATAGATATATGTACGTGTTCTGCATATGTATTTTAATCTGTGACTAACCCACCAAGTTTTAACTTAGGTACAGTAGTGCATATGGAATGCATATTGGGTACTGAGACACATAAAATTCTAGAAAATTGTCCTGTATTTATTGCAGCACAAAGTGGGATTATTTTCTCTAAATCTTCTTAAAGGCCATTAAAATATCTTGTTCCAAATCAAATGGAGCTACTTACTGCCAGAGTGTTTTGTACCTTCTTCAATAATTAAAGAAAGCAAGATTTATGGACAATGCAATTTTCATGATGCAGTGAAAAATATGTGTTCTTACTGCAGCTGTGTTTATTATACATTTTCATTTCCTTAATATTTTAAAATGGCTTGGCAAAATGAAAGGGAGAGAAGAGTGATAAGGCACCTTCCCAGCACTTTCTTAGGATAATTTTCAAACCAACAGAAAGTCTGAAGGAGTCATACTCATGTACCAGATACCTATAGTTTATAATTAATGTTTTGTTTCCTTTCCTTTATCTTGGTCTATCCATCTCCCACTTTATTATTTTTGGTGCATTTTAATATAAGTTGCAGAAATCAGTATATTTTGCCACTGAACAGTGCAGCACATATGTCATTAACTAGACTTCAGTATTTGTTTATGGGTGTTTTCTCACATTGTAAATATCCCATCCAATTGAGTTTTGACAAATGCATATACCTGTGCGATGCCAAATGCATAAAGGTAATCAAAGTTATCATTTTTCTCATGGAGGGGTTAGCCCCTTCTAGAACTTCATTCAGTTCTAGGGTCATATAGTATACTAGTGGGTCCGGTGTACAGATTTGTGCACACTGAAAGGAAATTAATTAGAAGAAAGATTCACATAGTAAACGTTTATTTTTAAATTGTCAGTTTGCGTCCTATGTACCAGCCGGTTGGTTGCATGCAATTGGTGTCAGCAAGAGCTTTATATGCATCATGCATGCGTGAGTCAAGTTTATTTTTAAATTGCCAGTGCATGTCGTATGTACCGGTCGGTCAGTCGGATGGTCAGACGGACGAATGATTGGTCACTTAGTTTTTTATATACATAGATACCATTTTGGATAAGTCATATAGTATACCCTATTTTGTATAACCTTTCGCTTAGCATATTTTTGAGATTTATCTGTTTTGCACATCAGTAATTACTACCTTTTTTACTATTGAGTAATACTCATTTCTATGGATATATCACAATTTATTTATTTATTTCCCTTTCGATGGTCACTTAGGCTATTCCCAGATTGGGGCTATTATGAATAAAGCTGTTATAAACATTCTTGTACACACCTTTTTTTTCATAAATATATGCTTTTTGCTTCTTTTTGAAACCCCTGAAATATGTAGCCTCACACACTGTCTACCCAGAATGAATAAATAATTAACATTTATTGACTTGGCACAAAATGTACATGACATCCTGGGTTTCAGAGTGTATTTACAGACACCTCCCTCCTCGTCTGCTTTCCAATGAGCTTCATAACTACCTGGTAAAGGGACACTGGCAGCCCACTAAGTGGCAGCTGAGAAGTTAAGTCACTTGCTCATTAATTGTCGGAGTAAACTAGAACCTAGGTTTCCCGACTCCTGCCCCGTACCCTTTTGACTGCAGTCACAGGGCCAGAGTGAAGGTGTTCACCTCACATGCTACCTTTCTTCCCCGAAGCACTTGCTCTGCACCATGGTTAGGGCCCGTAATAGTTTCTGGTTTGTACCTTGGCAAAACAGAAAACTAATGACTATTACAATTTAAGCTCCTGGTTACAGAATTTAGGGACTTTTTTTTTTCTCTTCTGCATCACCTTGTTTACCCACTGCTCAGCCTTCCCTGTGTGAGGGAGTGGAGGGGAATCTGTGGAGGGGGGCTGTTGAGAAGTGACCTAAGCCAGTTTGGCAGATCCTGTCAGTGGCTGTCATTTACCTCTGATGAAAGAAGTCAGCTGTGAAGACCTTAAGTCTTTCTTTCTCTATGGTCTCTCCACCAGCTGATCTTGACCAGGAAAACCAGCCTCAAACCTGATTCTACAAAACCTAGAAACATTTCTTATCAAGCCGATTCGAAAGCACTCAGACCACCTGCTCTGTAACCTTCAGACAGCCTGCTCTGTAACCTTCAGGAGTCTTCCATCTGTCATGTTAGAGCTCCAGTGAGCACCTCTATTGGCACTTGGGCCTGACAGCAGCTTCCCATGCAGGACAGAGGACCAGATGGAGCTCTAGACCTCAGCCCTCTTCTGAACGTGTTAGCTCATTGGGCTAAACAAGCCTGGCACTCCTTTCATTCAAACCTTGAGGTTTCGAGTCAATCCCCCCATCTCTCACATCCCTCCGTTCACCACTAAAAAAATGATTTCTAATATCCCTTCATGCTAATTGATGAACTTTTTGATGCTGATGCCGAAAGAGGTGTTTGGAGCTTTTCTGAGAGCCACTTCCAGGAGCATGAACTTTGATTGAGATCTTTCAAAAGCTTACTGACATCACTGTCTATAGATTCCTATGTAGGGTACTTCCTGTTCACTAATCACTTTTGGGGATGGCTTCACATGAATCCACACACACAGGAAGCTCGCTGTTAATGCTGAAATATTTCAATGTAAAACACAGATTAGGTTGGGGAGGCAGAAGAGTTCATGTATCCTTCCCCCCATATACCCTTCCCCTCCGTATCCCTTTTGAATCTGCTGGAAGCTTGAGTTTTCAGATTGAGGGAAGCCTTTATATTAGTATACTAGAGGCCCGGTGCATGAATTTGCACATGAGTGAGGTCCCTCCTGGCCGATCGGGACCATCTCGCCCAGTCCTGATTGGGGCCTCCCAGGCCCTGTGGGGAGGGACCACAGGAGGTTGGCTGGCCCATGCAAGGTTGGCTGTGGGAGTGCACGGACCACCAGGGGGCAACTCCTGTGTTGAGTGTCTGCCCCCTGGTGGTCAGTGCTATCATAACAGTCGCTTAAGCTTTTATATATACTAGAGGCCTGGTGCTTGAAAATTTGTGCACTCGGGGGGAGGGGAGGTGGCTGGTCCCTCAGCCCGGCCTGTGCCCTCTTACAGTCTGGGACCCCTTGAGGGATGTCCACCTGCTAGCTTAGGGCTGTTCCCGAGGAGATTGGGCCTAAGCTGGCAGTCAGACATCCCTCTGGCAGCCCAGGAGCCCTTGAGGGATGTCCGACTGACAGCTTAGACTCTCCCCCAACCCCCACCCCCAGGGCCTAAATTGAGGTTGGAGTTTCTTAGCACTGACGAGGAGGCAGGAGAGGCTCCCGCCACCACCTCTGCGCTCACATCTGTCAGCCTGGCTTGTGGCTGAGTGGAGCTTCCCTGTGGGAGCACACTGACCACCAGGGGGCAGCTCCTGCGTTGAGAGTCTGCCCCCTGGTGGTCAGTGCACATCATAGCGACTGGTTGTCCTGCCATTAGGGTCAGTTTGCATATTACCTTTTCATTATAGAGTATAGATTATTCTGCTCCAGCCCTGATGCTAATCTCCCTCCTTATCCCCCAACCTCAATGACAGCAGATCAGTGAGTAGGCAAGCCAACTAAAATTTGTTCTGGCGGGGGGCAGCGGAAAGGAGAGAGAGGGGAGATATTTAAACACAGCCTAATGTTTGAGTGCTGCTCTGATTATGGTTCTTGGCTACCAGAAGTGACTCTTATTTGGACAGAGAGTGCAGAAACTGAGCAGCAACAGAAAGCTTTCAAGAGACTCTTCCGGCTATTAAAGTGCCACTTGTTTCATAATTATTGCTGTTAATTAAGTTTACAGCCTCATTATTAGCTCCTAGCTCTGCTATTGATATTAATTATGTCAATATAAATCTAAAGCAGTAGGCAAGTCCTCCGGGAAATTTTTAAAATTGTCTATTAAAATTAGAAAAAAATAAAGATTTAAGTTTTCTTATCAATATACTAAGAGTTTGGGGATTTTATCCCCAGCACTCTCTACATTTGAAAGATTGTGTGATGATTTGAGAGTTAAGCCTTTAATTGCATTTTTTTCCCCCTTACTGAAGTGTTATCTTTGTGGTTTGCAGCACAAATTTCTACAGCATTTAACCGAGTGCATAAGTATTTCAATATTTTAACCCATTCAATGATAACTTGCGGCTAATTCTAACAATTAAAATTATGCATTTATATTCTGGTCTGTTTGGCTCAGTGGATAGAAGTGTCGGCCTGCAGACCAAAGGGTTCTATTCCAGTCAACGGCATGTACCTCAGTTGCAGGGGCAGGCAGCAACCAATGAATGTGATTCTCTCATATCAATATTTCTCTGTTTTTCCCTCTCTCTTTCACTTTCTCTAAAAATCAGTGGAAAAATATCCCTGAGTGAGAATTTTTTTTAAAATCATGCATTTCCAAGAAAAGGAACAGAAAAGCCTAGTGTGGGATTTTGTGCTCAATGGGAACTCAAATGGCATTGGATACATATGGATGTAAACAAATCGATTTGTATATTGATAAGGATCCCCGGACATCACCCCCATTAACAGTACTGTTGCCGGAGGAATGGTTTGGTGGAACTCCTCCATTGCTAGTAGGACTGGGGTGACTTTTACCATATCTTCAGAAAAGGACATTTCTAAGACTCACCCAGGAGAATGAATGGTTTTTATTGGCGTGGAATTATATTTCTCAGGTTGCAAAGTCCCATTGTCCTTAAAGCAGTCCTGGAAAATATGTAGCTGGGGCTCCAGCAGAGCCCAAAGTAGGGCCAGTGTCCATGGTGGAGCTGTGTCCGATGCAGTATCAGGCTAGACTTAGTCCATCAGTCTATTGTGTGGACTCCCCTGCAACAGGAGTCCCAGGTGTGCAAGCAAGCAGGTGAGATAGAGAGAGAAAAAAAGAAAAAGAGAGAGCTTCCTTTGTTCAGGATTTTAAATATCAAATCCTCCCTCACGTCTATTCTGACCACTGACTTTTTCCCGGGAGTGACTGACAGGTAAGCATCTTGCCACATCACCCAGACCTTACTGCGCATGCATCTGTATTGCAGCTTCCTGGCAAAGCTGTATAAATGGCATGCCTATATTATCTAATCTCCCATTTACTCCTTTCCTGTTAATAATTACTAAGTTATTAACGGTTTCAGTACTATGTGCTTAATATTTTTATTTCTGAAAAAGCTTTAAATCCTTTCGTGTTCCTTGAGCCAATTCTCCAGGCAATGTTTGTTAACTGGGTCAATAGTTTTTTTTGTTGTTTGTTTGTTTTTGCTCATATATTCAGAAGAAAAAAATCATTTATATTCTCCCAGATTAGAGAAAACAACTACTGGCATTTTGATGTTTTTCTTTCTAGATTCCTTTCCAAGCATTTATATCAAGCATAATTTAGATTACATAGTTTTATGACTTTATTTTACCCCTTAATGTTTTATTTATTTATTATTAAACATCTAAGTAATTGTAAAAATAAATTTATATTGTGTTTAGCAGCTCTTTAAATAAATATTTGAGAATGCCTCTAATTATCTCCTTGGATGCCTAGAAATGAAATTTTTATGCCTAACGGCATGAACATTGTTAAGGCTCTTCAATGCATATTGAAAATTTACTTTCCATGAAATTTCCAGTCCACTGGAAACATTTCAGGGTCTGGCCCACTGAAGCCATACCACTTAGTATATTTAATAATCAAATAATATTCGCTTGTTAACTTCATAGGTTTTGTACTGAGAAACTTGATGAATGAAATATGCTGGAATCTATACTAATAAAAGGGTGATATGCTAATTAGGCTATTTATCTTCCAGATGTTCTTCTGGACAAAGCCACAGTGGCAGGGGCTGAGGCAGAGGTGGTTAGGGGAGAACGGGCTGGCAGGGGAGAGCAGGGATCCGACAAGCAGTGTGGAGCAGTTAAGGCTGTCAGGCTGGCAGGCAGAGGTAGTTAAGGGTGATCAGGCAGGCAGGGGTCCTGGATTGGAGAGGGTGCAGGCTGAGCTGAGGAACACACACACACACACACACACACACACACACCCCGCACCATGCACAAATTTTGTGCACTGGGCCTGTAGTATCAAATAATGACTCATTTCTTTTCAAAGTTGCTTTTGTTGGAAGGAAAAATTTTCTTCTTCCAACTTGAGTCTAATGGTTGGCCTCCTGCAAACGAACTAACCATAGACAGAGTAACAGGAGAAAAGACAAAACTTATTATACATCCATGTGGGAGCTGCTCAGTAATGAGCAACACACTGAGTAGCCAGAAATAAAGGTTTATACACTAACATCACAAAGGGCCAAGGATGGGGAATGAAGTGGGTGAGGACTTCAACGGGAAAATGTGGGAGGTTCTGTTGGGCTCTTTGATGCTACTGGAGGTGTGAAAATTGTCTCCCTGAATCTGCAGGAAGCTCCCTCAGAGGAAGGTTAATGGCAGCTGTGTTTTCTGGAGGCTCTGCTTTAGCCAAATAAGGGAAGGTCACATAGGATTTCTGTCTGCATTTTTTTATAGCTCAAATGTTTTCACTTTAAAATCATCTTTATACCATGATGAGTGAGTCAAGATGATGCAGGTGTTCTGGGTGCTGGAGACCCAGGGGTCTGTGACCCACTGTGAGTTGTTGGCTTCAATTCAACACTGGGCCTGGGTAGAGTTTAAAGTGAAAGAGGGGTTAGTAGTGAAACAGTGAGATAGGGCGTGGTTCTTCCACAGACAGAGCAGCCCCTCCCTAGTGAAACTTACTTCTTTTATTGAGGCTCATTTAATTGAGAGGTAGGGCATTCGGTGAGTGGGGAGAAGTGACAGAGGGAGGATATTCCAGATTTTTCGGGGAAGGGAGTGGAGACTTCTTCAAAGAGCCATGACAGCCACAGTCCAGAGCCTTATCTGGACTTTCCATTTCTGGTCATGATGGTTCAGGGTGTGTTGTTGAGCATCTAGTGTATTATAATGAGTGTATAATTAGGCTAGGGGTTCCCGGTGAGGTGAAATTAGCCACTCTGTCAGATCCAGGTGGTCTCTGCCACTTCTAAGCCATGAATCCATTGGGGGTTGGTGTTTTCTCCTTGACAGTCCCTGTATCCATCACGGATGTTTTACCACATACCCTATCTCATCCACACTTTCTACTCTTCAAAATATCACAAATAAATGTGCTCAATGATAAACACATTTTCATTTATCATTGCATTATGCTGAGAATTAGTAATAATGGTGTTTTCTGCCATTTTTAAACCAGTAAAACATTCCAATGGGGAATAATATAGGAGGGAAGAGGGGAAAGGGAAAAGGTCCCATGGATAATTTTTATCACAGATATGAATATATTTGCTTGAAACTGACTATTCATTTTAGAAGAAAATGAGGTAGAAATTGACTCTAGTGTATTGGGGGTAGTAGGAATATCAGTTGTTGGCATGTCAAAGAATTTTTAATATACTGCTCGATATAGCATTTCCTGGAGTTCATTTACTTAGGTGTGGTCACAGGATATGCTTAAAACTTCTGAATTACACTGTTTGGGATAAATAGTCATAAATATCAGAGATGGAAAATTAGATTAAGTTCCTCTTGTTTTGACACTCACCTAGGAAATAGTTGGTTCTGCAGATATTATGCAGACCAATCTCCATTCCTTGAGTCTTGACTTTTACAACCACCCTTGATTTGAACATCCACTGACAGCTTTGTGGATAATACAGCATGAGAGACATAATTGAAAGGCATGACAAGTGAGAAAATGGGTTACATACCTTAAAGCAAAGGCTCATTATACATGACAATGCAATTTATTTGGGCTCTCCATTGCATATTTGCCACATATATTCATTGCCTTCCACCTCTTCCCAGATCCTTTTGCAAGTCCTAATGCATAAATCACTTGAGTTGGAGAACATTTCCATTTCAACCAGATAAATTCCTTGCCCTTCACATAGGTTTAGTATTAGAGCTAAATGCATTGTGTAAAGTGAACCATCTTATTTCCTTTTATTTAGGGAGGGGAGGTATTTAAACATTTCCTCTAGGTAAGGCTCCTTTTTCTCTATCTCCATAACCTTGGTATCTGGTGTCACTGATTCAGCTATTCAGCCTGGGACAATGGGACTTTCAAGTTTCTAGAGCTATTAGGAAGCTATAAAGGGAATGCAATTCACCATGTTAGAGAAATAACAGCCTGGGAGAAATGCTGCTCTCCAAAGATTTTTTAGGCTTTCCTTTGAATTTTATTCCTCAACATTTTTGTTGGCCTGAATCAGTGAGTCTAATTATATACAGAAGATAGAAGCAGCACATATATTTAGCAATTT
>PVJN01018705.1:0-38517 GCA_004026805.1 Lasiurus borealis
GAAGTTCTTTCGGCATATATCTGAGATTGTGTTGCCTGTGGATTCCTCTAGTATTTTTATGGTTTCCCTTCTAACGTTTAAGTCCTGTATCCATTTGGAGTTTATTTTTGTATTTGGTGTAAGTTGGTGGTCCAGTTTCATTTTTTTGCATGTGTCTGTCCAATTTTCCCAACACCATTTATTGAAGAGGCTATCTTGGTATATTTATATAAAATTATATTGAGGCAAAAAATATAGTGATTATAGTATGAAATCACAAACCTGAGTTTTAATTCTAACTTTTCCTAACATGTAAAATGGGGATAAGTATATCTACTTGGTTCCCTAGAGTTATTATTTCAGTTACATGACATAATGTTAGTTAAATGTTTAATAAAATTGGCCCCATAGTGTTATTGTGCTTTTTTGCAGAAAACATTTAAACTGATTATTCTAATATTTTGTACTTTTCCTAATCCTTCATACTTTTAAAAAAATATATATTTTATTGATTTTTTTTTTACAGAGAGGAAGGGAGAGGGATAGAGCATTAGAAACATCAATGAGAGAGAAGCATCCATCAGCTGCCTCCTATACACCTCTTACTGGGGATGTGCTTGCAACAAAGGTAGTGCCTTTGACTGGAATTGAACCTGGGACCTTTCAGTCCACAGGCCGACACTCTACCCACTCAGCCAAACCGGTTTCAGCCATAGTCCTTCATACTTTTTTTAACCTAATCTCTCTTCACGTGGTAAAGTAAGCTTCATCCTGACCAATCTCGGGCCCCACATAAGCAATATTAATTCTTTCTTGTTTGGACTCTTCTCCCAACGAGAATGCATTCCTCCCTCCCTCCTACTTGCTGATTGAAATTTCACTTCACTTGTCATCTAGGTTAGTTAGTTCTTGTTCTTGCTTCTCCATAAAGTCTTCTCAGATGCCTCTTCCTTTGGATTCTTCCTTTCTCAGAGTTTCATTGATAACTGGTGCTTCCATACACACGTTGTCTCAGTTCTTGAATTAAAGGCGCATTAAAAATGAAGTCCCTCCAGCTCTCACAGCAACATTCAGTGCCTGGCTGAGTGTATATTTAAATTTCAGAATGGCCCCTATAATGCATTATACTCTTCCTACCCCCACTGGCCCCTCTCCACCGCCTTTAGCGGGAATTTTCAACTATTTCTAGCTTCCTGGTTTAAATGTTGCTTGTTCATGATGATATTCCAATTTCCATATTTAAGCACCAAGAGTGAGAATGGCATATTTCAGCATTCTAGCTCTCCTTTACTTGCAATGGAAACTCTAGAGTCTGCAGTTTATCCCAAAACAAACACTGCACTCCGCTTCCTGAATCTTACCCTCTCTGGATGTTTGATAGATTTGCGATTACTTTCTAATTTTCTAAATGGTACTCCGCCCGGGACAGTTTTTCAATCTTTACTTTCCTCGGGAAAGGTAGCTTTTTATTTCCTTACAGAGATGACAAATGCGGGTCTGTAGCACAATACGATCTTATTGAACATATCAGGTGTTCAGCCACTCTCCCCTGCATCCCTCGCTAAGGTGGATGGATACCCTTTCCGTGGAAGGACGTGAAAGGAAGGCTATTGAGGCAATGAAATACGAGAGAAAATTTTTCCTGCCCTATTTTCTTTTCAAATTCGAGCTTCAGGCAGTAAATCACACCTCCACAGTAGAATGCAGACCTCACTGTACTCTGATTTTTTTCTACACAAGTCAGACATCACATGCTTTTTATTTCTCTCTCTCAAAATTTCCTTAACTTAGGCACCATTAAGACTTTCTGGCCAAGACATTGGCTTTTAGGTAGCATTTGGTTTGGCGTCAAAACCCAAAATTGAATCAGGGAGGGTCTTAAAAAAATCATTCATATATTTGCTTGAAAATAGACATTTCTCTCTTGTGTTTTGCCAGCATTTTTTTAAAAATATATTTTATTGATTTTTTACAGAGAGGAAGGGAGAGAGATAGAAAGTCAGAAACATGGATGAGAGAGAGACATCGATCAGCCGCCTCCTGCACGCCCCACAGTGGAGATGTGCCCACAAGCAAGGTACATGCCCCCAACCGGAATTGAACCTGGGACTTTTCAGTCCGCAAACCAACACTCTATCCACTGAGCCAAACCGGTCTCGGCAGCAGCATTTGTTTTTTTATGGCTAGTTTAAAAACAACCACCTTGGGACTTCTCATGCCATGGACTGGTAGCATTTTTCATCGTCTGCCTCCTCCCTTTATGTGGACAGAATTGATGTCTTTGAAAAGAAAGAAAGGAGATGACCCTTTTTGGTGAAGGCTTTATGTTATACAGCTCTAGGTTTTGAACTAACATCCAAAATAACAAGAAGTTCTTTTAGAAATCAGCTTCTGTGACATACCTTAGAGAAAGGTTTGTGTGTGTGTGTGTGTGTGTGTGTGTGTGTGTGTGTGTGTGTGTGTGTTGAGGGGTTGACCCAGGGGCAGGGAACCGAAGGATCTTCCCTTCCCCCCCAACCCCATAGCCAAGGGAACTTACGTTGGTTTCATTTCACTCGCTTATACATCAGCTCCCTCTGAACATTGTCAAAGAGAAGAATTCTGCACCAAACACAAAGGCCCAAAATAGGAAGAATAATCAAAACAGCAGAAGACGCGTTTGATGCGCCCGAGCATGCTTGCGGTGTCAGTTCGGGAGAAGGAATTTGCATTTTGACTCTTTCGGGCTGAGCGGTTTAAAATGTGGACGGAGGCTGCTATTCCTGTGGGTGTCTCCTCTGTCGCCGGTTTAGTGATTGCTCTGTCGCTTTGTCATTAATATTTATCTTTTAGCGAGGATATGCGAGTGTGCCTGTGGTATGTTCATGTTAATGTCAGAGCGATTTAAAAAACGAACCGGAGTGTTAAAGACAAAAAAAAAATATCTTCTCATCCTGCCTGCTATTGAATGCTGGGACTGGTGTCAGAGCTGAGAGCCACTTGCTAGGGACATTCCTCTCACCTCCGGGCGTCTCTTCTGGGGCCTTTGGGACAGAACCACGACAGCCATCTGTAAATCAGCTGGTCTGTTTCTGGGCCACGCAGCATCATGGAAAGCACTGACTCTAAGCCATTTCACCTTTGGGTAGGAATGATGCAGTCAGGGTGTCTAATAATTGCATCTGGTTATGGTGTCTGCTTCTGAGATAGAGCAGGAAGCAACATGCATGAGCATCCCCACCCTGTGGGATCATTTGAGCAGTAATCATGGAAAGCGAGATCTTGGGTTTGACTGAAACCAGTTTGGCTCAGTGGATAGAGCATTGGCCTGGGGACTGAAAGGTCCCAGGTTCGATTCCGGTCAAGGGCATGTATCTTGGTTGCAGGCACATTCCCAGTAGGGAGTGTGCAGGAGGCGGCTTATCGATGTCTCTCTCTCTCATCGATGTTTCTGGCTCTCTATCCCTCTCCTTTCCTCTCTGTAAAAAAAAAATCAATAAAATATATTTAAAAAAAGATCTCGGGTTTGGTTTGAAATTCCTTTATAATCTCTTTTGAGTAAAATTGGTGAAATGTCTGGTTTTGAAAGTAGCAAATGATACTTAGCATCTTTGTTGTGTGATCCTCTGTATAATGAATGCAATGGGCAGAAACTGCCTCAGTGATGGTCTTCAAGCTCTGAGCCTTCTCTTGTTCCAGAACATGGTTATCCAATCTCATATTCAGAAATGTTATGCATAGGATCTCTGCTGAATTCTGTAGTTCAACGCAGATGACTTCAATTGTCAAGTGTGTTCCGCCTGCATTAAGATGGTACTTAGTATTCCGAATGTAAACAGCCGTAAACTTGGGCTGGGTCTAAACCATTTTCATGGAGGTCTTACCCTTGTATGCAGGAGTGATAATAGTACCCTATTAGCAGAGTGAATTGTATTTAAACAATAATTGCAGACAAATGACATGTAAATCAATATGTGAAAAGGCATCAAGCTGCATACGCAATTGATTTTCTGCCGTGTTTCCTTCTAGGTTAATGCTCTGGAATTGTGATTTACAGTGTGGTTTAAATGAGTCACTTCTCCGCCCCTCCCCCCCAGGTATAATAAAGTTTTGTAGAAGTTCAAAAGGTTTAATTCTGGTAGTACTGAACACATTTTTAAACGGGACCATGAAATTGCCACCAAATTGAATTTGTTTTAGACTGATGATAAACATGCACATGTAAGAAGTTTACAAATATCCTCTGTTATTTTGGAGATAATAAATAATTTGTATAATTTATAGAGAAAATTTTATTTTTATTTTTTTAATATATTTTATTGATTTTTTACAGAGAGGAAGGGAGAGGGATAGAGAGTTAGAAACATCAGTGAGAAAGAGACATTGATCAGCCACTTCCTGCACGCCCCCTACTGGGGATGTGCCCACAACCAAGATACATGCCCTTGACTGGAATCAAACCTGGGACCTTTCAGTCTGCAGGCCGACGCTCTATCCACTGAGCCAAACCGGTTTCGGCAACTTACAGATTTTTTTGTGGGCGTTGCAGCCCCTGTGGGTTGGGATGTAAGTGAGATTACACTCAAAGGCCTGGCCTGGCTGGGGCCAGCACTGCCAACCCCCTACGGGTTGTATATGATTCATGGTTTATGGCCTCTGTAAAATGGACGTATTCAGCTATACAGGTTTTACATGGCTACCTAGGACACAAGTAGAGAGGGGATTGGGGCTAGCAAGCATCTGCATCGGAATGCTGGTTTGGGGGCTCAGGCTGCCTTCACACGAACACACCGAACTTTTCTTTTTGGTCAGTGATTTGGCGAACCCTTGACCTGCCTATTTAGAACTCTATTTTGCTTGTCTGGTATTGAAGAATCAGAGGTTCAAGACCTCATAGTTTTGTGGTATAGACAGATTGGATAAGTTTAGGTTTCAGCCTTCGTTCTTTGGAAGACATGGAGAGACACTTGGTTTGGCTATAAATTGATTCTTTGCTTCATATATAAGTTAAATATACAGTGGTACCTTGAGATACGAGTGCCCTAACATATGAGATTTTTGAGATACAAGCTGTCAAGTGAGCGATTTTTGCTTTGAAATACGAGCAACATTTGAGATAGAAGTCATCGCACAGATCAGCCAGCTGCACATGACCCACCAGTTTACCGCGACTCGAGCGTCTCATAGTTTCCCATGCCTCAAGGTTACGGAACGAATTAAACTCGTATCTCGAGGTACCACTGTATAAGTTAAACCTGAGAAACTCAGGACCTTTAGGACGAGGGAATTATTTCAGATCCTATTGGCGAAGAGCTTCTCTCAGCTACAGCTTAGGTTCATGATCATTCCTTTTGGAAATACAGATGCTAAAATGGAAAGCTGTTTTTTAACGGTACAGCCAATAACCTACATAAAGAACTGAGAAAGATTGAACGATCGAACTCAAGGCTTTTAGTATATTATATATACTGAGGACAGGGGACTCTCTTACTAGTAATAGTGAGTTTGAAGAAAAAAATGTTGTCTTTATAAAAGATCTCAGAGGAAGGCTGTCTGACATTGTACATCTGTGCTCTGATTTTTCCTTCAGAAGAAATAAAAACCTCAATAATTGGATAATGGAATGAGAAATGGTTTGTGGAATATACATTTTTCCAAATACTTGGTTATGGGATCATCTTAAGATAATAAGCCTGACTATGAAGAATAAAATATATTAAACATAAAATATTTGTTGCAGAGTGCTCTTAGTAAAAAACAGGTATGTGTTTATATACATAGTGCATAGATGTCCATACATTTCTTCATAAATAATTTGGAACTTCATATGGAATATTTTGTTTGATCTTTTCTAAAGCAATAAAACGATATAAAAACCTGAAAATTATAGTTCCAAAGTATTTCAAAAGAAGAGAGCATTTTGGGAAGAACTTACTGAATGGAGTCATTCTTTTTGCAAATAATAATTGATACCTTTCCTAACTGAATATTACTAAAATGGAATATCTTCTCCCAGTGTACCTAATAATTATCTCCTGGGAAAGTATGAGAAAGTACTAGCACGTTTTCCTTTGTCCAAATAATTTTATCAGAATGTAGTTAGGAAAAGAAAATATTTTAAAATACCTGTGCACCAGCCCTAGCCTGTTTTGCTCAGTGGATAGAGCACTGGCCCACAGACTGAAGGGTCCCAGGTTCGATTCTGGTCAAGGTGACTTGCCTGGGTGGACAGCATGCGGGAGGCAGCTGGTCAATAGTTCTCTCTCATCACTCATATTTCTCTCTCTCTCCCTTCCTCTCTGAAATCAATAAAAATATATTAAAAAATAAAATATCAGTGCACTAAAATTCTCCCCTAAATATTGGTTATTGGGACGATGGGCTAAATTGAATGTGCTGGAGCCGAGGCTTATAGCATTGATCCATGTCCATGATTTCCAGAAGGAAGAAGCTGTTTGCCACTCACAGACCTGTGTGTTTGCAAGTTCCGGGCCTGCTGATGGAGGCGTGCCCTCTCAGGGATGTGGGTGAGTTGTGGAGCCCTGGGGAGCTGGTCCCAGCCTTGCAGGTGCCATGAAACCAGATGGCCCCCTGCGAATAGTACTTGGAGTGAGTACTTATTACTTAGTAATGCAAATGCGATCCTAGTAATAAGCTTCACTGAAACCATTCTTAAGATACATTTTAAATAACAAAGGTATTTACAAATACACCATTTCCCTTTGAAAAGAGCTGCAGGAAGCTTCCCAAGGAAGAAGAAGGGAATTCCTGACCCAAACAAGAAATGGGGCAAATATAATACCTGATGTTTAAACATGCTTCAGTATGATGAAGCACTCTCTTCTTTTTCTTCCTTCCTTTCTTTTTTAGAACAGTTTGGCATTTAAAAGCAACAAGAATTTAATTTGTTACAACCTTAGATATCTTGCAAGTAGAATGCAGGGCCGGTAAAAAATAAAATTGTATTTTATAGAAGCAGGCTATATTCTAAAGTAGATTATTTGAACAAATAATTGTATATGCATCAAGAGAGGTATGGAATTACTAGAAAACCCTGTTCATGTGGCTCATTTGGAAGTAGAGGAAGATAATTCAAAAAGAAAAAAATATAGGGAGAGAAAGGAAAAACATATAACCCCACAAAATAGGAAAAGGCACATGGTGAAATGTTAAATTCAAAGGTAAAAGGATAGATCATATACAGTGGTACCTCGAGATATAAGTGCCCTAACATACGAGATTTTTGAGATACGAGTGATTTTTGCTTTGAAATACGAGCAAGATTTGAGATACGAATAACCGCGCGGATCAGCTGGCTGCACAGGACCCACCAGTTTACCGCGACTCGAGCGTCTCATAGTTTCCCATGCCTCAAGGTTATGGAACGAATTAAACTCGTATCTCGAGGTACCACTGTAATTCTCTTTACAAAATTACAGCAAAGATGGTATTGGACATAAATATTTAAAGATTAGAAAAAAGTGACAAAAATATTTGATCAGGTGATTTTATTGTAGAATTATTTTTTGCCTTGAATTTGTGTGTGTGTGTGTGTGTTTATGTTGTTTTTGCAATAAATAACACATAAAGGAGGGTAACGTGATCAAGATCATGAGAAGACAAGCCACAAACTGAGACGATATATTTGCAAAATATTTTTAGGACAGTGAAACTACTATGTATGACACTATAATGATGGATACGTGTCATTCTACTCTTGGCCAAACCTGTAGAAATTACATGGAGAATCATCCATCATGTAGACTGTGGACTTCGGCTGACTATGATGTGTCCATGTAGGTTCATCCCTTGTAACAATGTACCACTCTGGTGAGGGTGTTGCTAACCAGGGAGGTTGTGCCGTGGATGGACGGGGGGTGGATGGGAAATCTCTGTCCCTTCCTCTAGGTTCTGTGAGCCTAAGGCTGTTGTGAAAAAAGGTGCCTTTAAAAATGAACATCGCAATGACAGGCCTGCAGTCACCTGGGCAAATGAATCCTAACGAACGCCCTTGGTTATCCTGGAAGTTGGCACTGCAGTTAACCAAGGAGAAACACCCTGCACCCCCAAAACTGCCCCCTCCTTCTGCTTCCACCCTTGTGGCTCTGGCAGTCCAGTTTCCCAACAGCAGGTAGGGTGCTCCTCTCACAGCCTGTGTCACACAGGTCTTTCCTCTGTTGAGAACACACTCTCCTGGCCTCTGTCCTCAGAGTAAAGCCACCTGGTCCTCCCTCCCCTCTCTGGAGTCTGCGGCCTGCCCTCCCCTCTCCCCACCCACTGCCCCCAACTCCTGACTCCTTCAGCTGCAGGCACCCCGGCTCTGTGCTGGCTCTTCCCTACAAAAAGAGAGAGCTGCCTGCCTCCCATCTTCCCATCGAGTGCTTCCTGTGCCTGGATCACTCCTCCCACCTCCCACCTCCAGCCAGCCACAGTTCATCCAGATTTCTGTTCCTGTCACATCCTAAGGGACACCTTTCCCGAATACACCTCTTCTCCCATTGTTTCCCACCCCTCACTCTGCTTGATTTTTCTCAGACCTCACCGTACTGATCACCCCAGTTTTTGTCTGTTGCCTTCTTCCTTCCACCATAACCGACCTCTCTGAGGTCAGGGGTTTGGTTGCTTCTCTTGCTTCTCTCTGCCCAGCCAGCAGCACAGGCCCTCAGCTCCTAAAGGACCTCAGTGTCTTTCTCCGCCGCCACATCTGCTCCAGCCTTAGGTTTGTGTTTGGCAAATAAACCCCAGACTTGCCAGTCAGTCAGCTTCTTGTCCTCCTGGCCCATCCAGTTCCGCTGGACTCAGACTGTTTAAGGCAGTGGTTCTCAACCTTCCTAAGGCCGCGACCCTTGCATACAGCTCCTCATGTGGTGGTGACCCCCAACCATGAAACGTTGCTACTGTTATGCATCGTGATGTAAATATCTGCATTTTCCGATGGTCTGAGGCGACCCCTGTGAAAGGGTCGTTCAATTCCCAAAGGAGTTGCGACCCACAGGTTGAGAACCACTGGTTTAAGGAAAGGCTTTTTTTCTTCCCTTCCTCTCTTTCTCCCTCCTTCTTTTCCTCTCTCTCCCTTTCTCCCTCCCTTTCTCCCTCTTTCTATTAAAAAAGAAAATTCCTCAGAGTGAAAAGTAAAGATCCTATTGGCTTTTTTCAGGGAATCATGAATCAGTCAGCATCCAATTAACAAACAGCTGCAGGGAGCTCTGCAGAATGGAAAGCCTTTCGAGGCAGAAGGGAGGCAAGAAAAAAAAGAAAAAAGGAAGTTTTCAGCAAAGAGTGTTTTTTTTTCAGGCAGGGTCACCCTCAGGAGCATTACAACCGCCTCACAAGCATTGCAATTCCAGATGGAGTGGTTAGAACAGCGGTTCTCAACCTGTGGGTCGCGACCCTTTGGGGGTCGAATGACCTTTTCACAGGGGTCGCCTAAGACTATTGGAAAACACCTATTTCCCATGGTCTTAGGAACCAACACACCGCTCCTCGATGTAGCAAAGTGTAGCAATGTAGTTTGCTGTTGTCATATGAAGACTGTTGCCCATGCTACACCAGGATTCAAGACAACATTCATTTATTTGTAATTAGAAATAAATATTTCACAATATATAATTACATATTGTTTTTGTGATTAATCCCTATGCTTTAATGATGTTCAATTTGTAACAATGAAAATACATCCTGCCTATCAGATATTTATTTACATTATAGTTCATAACAGTAGCAAGATTACAGTTATGAAGTGGCAACAAAAATAATTTTATGGTTGTGGGTCACCACCCCATGAGGAGCTGTCTTAAAGGGTCGCGGCATGAGGATGGTTGAGAACCACTGGGTTAAAAGGTCACATGCCTGGGAGAGGTTGAAACTGCAGTGAAGGCGTGGTTTGTTGACCTAGGACTTAGCACAAGTGACTCCATTTGAGGTCTGTTCCTTCTCTTTCCTTTCTCTTCTTCCCTCCCTTTCTCCCTTTTATTCTTTTGACTATTAAAAACACCCATTTGCTCTTACCCTTTTACTCTGGCTCATGCCATTTTCCCTGAACGAGATGATTTGTCATTTCCGGTAATACAGATATTCAGGCAGTCCTCGGGGTACGTTGGACTGGATGTATATCGTTTAATGATTACATCATCATCCCCGATTTACAATCTTTGTATTAAAAAAAAGTTCCATCATTTCGCCGTATGTACATACATATGTGCTTTATGTAGTTTTATTATTTATTTACCACAAGTCAAGGCCAGGAATTGTTATCATTCTTTTAATATTTTTTTTTACTGTTTCACTTCATTATGCTGTGTATGTGCTCCACGTGAGTGACATAGGTGCTTATGTAAGTGGGTTCTGATTTATGGCAAAAAATTATGTTATGTCATGCCCTAGGAGTGGATCTCCAATACAGTGGTACCTCGAGATACGAGTTTAATTCGTTCTGTAACTTTGAGGCGTGGGAAACTATGAGACGCTTGAGTCGGGGTAAACTGGTGGGTCGTGTGCAGCTGGCCGATCCGTGAGATTACGCCTATCTCAAATGTTGCTCGTATTTCAAAGCAAAAATCGCTCGCTCAATGGCTCGTATGTTAGGGCACTCATATCTCGAGGTACCACTATATAACCTGAGGACATACTGCATTTTAAAATGTGTAGACCATAAAATCCCAGCATTCTTACTGGGGGCACCAACTTATGCAGAATGACCGTGTCGTGACATTCCATATTATAGACCTAAGGGGAAGTATCTGCTGACACCTTACTACTGGCTGCTTCTGTCTTTCAGTAGCTTGTTTTCTTTAAGGTTATTCACAACAGTCTGCTATCTATGGCCTTCTCCCATGTCCACTTAATGAGGTCTGGGAGGGGCAGGAACTAGGTGGAGGGTGTCAATGGAGGGAAGAGGGAACATCTGTAATACTTTCAACAGTAAAGATATATTTTTTAAAAAGTAAAGAGATGTATAGATGAGGTTATCTAAAAACTGTATGTCTACCGGGGATGGGTTAAAGGCATTTAAAATCTGTGTATGGATTATCTTTCAATTTCATAGGACACCATCTGGTTGACTGAGAAAGGAAAATACGATATTAGGAAAATTTTGGTATTTAAAAAAAATAGCATAAGATAGAACTTGTAAGTGACCTGAATTGCGTATTGATGAGTCCCGATCTTAATGCTGTACCACTTTTGCCTGACCCTGGGGTTGATAGTAGACAAGGATTTTGCTTTGCTTACATTTTTCTTATAAACACTAATTTCTTCAGGACTTTTTAAAGCTTACACCTGAAATTTCTACTAAGAAAATGATAGCATTCAAACTAATTTCACCTTTAACTAATGTTATTTTCATTGAAATTAATAAATGTATATTGTTTGGAGAGAAATATTATGCTTTTCATCTCTGGTAGAATAGTGACTTTGATAGCACAACTAATTTATAAAAGAGTGTTGGATAATTTGTGAAAATCATGTGTGTAGTCCTGGTTAGAAAAAAAAATTCCAACCCTAAACATGAAGCAAAAGCAGGAACTAAGAGATCTAATATGAATGCAGCACATTAGAGATGTTTAGCAAATTGAATGAAAAGTTTATTTTTGAATTAAACAAATATTAATCCTGATGTTTGAAGAGTAAGAGAAGACAAAATAGGTATAGATTACATTATTCTGATAATGTTCTGAGAATGTACACACATTCTCTTCTGTTCTACATTTATCTGATCTTACCGAGGCTAAATTCTTATTTCACAAATCCCACAGTCTTTTATGTATACTTTAGGCAGATCTAGCCAGGGTGACATGTCTAGAAAATACTGTTTTCCTTTTCCAGAGATAAATGAAATCTTCTAATCTTTTCTCCCTGGCATGTAACTCTGACTTGCATATATCATTCTAAAAATCCTTATTCTTGATTGAACCAAGATAAAAGGCAGTCCTTTATTTCTTCTTCTGTGCTTCTCCGCACATTTATGACATACTAAGGTCTTCATAAGCTAAAACCTCTCATTTTAAGAGATTCCACATTTCACCAGAAATGTGGTGTTGTTTGTTTCTTTGTAAAGAGAAACAATTGTATGGTTATCCAAAAAGTAGAAGCAAGATAAATTCAATGGTACATTTTTTGTCAGATGCCAGAATATAAGACTAGAACATTTTTATTTAGTCATGGCAAGTTTTCTTCGCCTATTTTCTGTAAATATCATTCTGTTCAGTGAATTTGTGAGTCAAGATATCTGTTTTCATAAGCCAGAGTGTTATTCATACGCCACCTCTTTTAACTGACAATGAGCTATCTGAAAGTTGGAGGTTTGTAGTCGGTGTCTGAATTGCCAAAAACTATAGTCACAGAAAGAATCTATATATAGCAGGAGAGATGACAACTTTCAGTGTGGCTGAACATGTAGTATTCAAATCATTTCTCGATGATAAAATATTTAAATGTAATTCTATAGCAACTCAAATGATGATAAGTCATGGAGCTGCAATTTATGTTCATTAATTTAGAACCATGCATTTAAGCGAGTTCATTTACAGTAACAAGTTCTACTTAAAATAACCTGCCACAAAAGGATGATCAGCCAAATAATAATGTACATAAGGGTTACTCCACAGAAGCATAAAGTATAGGTTCATTATATTTTGTTGTACAAACACAGAATTTACAGAGATGGAAAAAGGATTACTACTCAACAGAATTATTTCATTAGTTTAAGATAATATTACACATAATTTCGCAAGTAATGATTTGCCAGATGCTTTTCATGGGTAGTTCATTTGTTGTTTATATTATATACTTATTTTTCTGTTGTTTTAAAGAGTACAACTTTTGAAATAGGGCACATTGTTACAAAATTTTAAAAAACATTTTATAATTACATAACTGTTTTAATTAGTCAACTTTGTTTTCCTCAAACATTTAAAAAATATTAACTTAGCCCAGCTGATGTGTCTCTGTGGTTCAGCATCGATCTATGAACCAGAAGGTCACAGTTTGATTCTGGGTCAGGGCACGTGCCCAGGTTGTGGACTCGGTCCCCAGTGGGGCGTGTGCAGGAGGCAGCTGATCAATGATTTGCTCTCATCATTCATGTTTCTGTCTCTCTTTGCCTCTCCCTTCCTCTCTCTGAAGTCAACAAAACACAAATTAAAAAACAAATAGAAAATACTAAGTTACTGTAAAGTTGATGCGTAACCAAAATGCAACTCAAAAGATGAAACTATGAACTACAAATTGTTTGCCAACTTGCGTTTTTATGTCTCTCAATTCCATTTGGTCTTTCCATACAAGGAAGTAGCACTTGTAGAAAACAGTTCTAAATCAGTTTATTAATAAGTTTAACATTTAAATTTTTTTTACTAAAAAAATTTAAATAATGTAAACAAATGCAGGATCTCTAATGTACTTATTAAATTATTTAATCTTCAAGATACAGATACTACTAGATGAATAGTTAAAACTTTCAGGCAATGAGTATGTTTGCCACATTCTTGATGTTATATATATTTGATTATGAAAAGAAGGATGTTCAATGTTAATTTTTACTATGAAAAGAAAATAGGAAGAAATGGAAGAGGTATACATAGTTTGGCCCCTGGTCTTTTGGAATGATAGCTGATTAAGAAAACTGTAATTGAGCATGTTGTGTTTCTAACTTTTTACAGTATCTAAGAAACACCTAAGGTGCTTGCTAAAAAATGCTGAAATACCTGCAGCTCAGCTTGTTTTCCAAAAATGAGAAAGTTCATAATCACAGTAGAAGAAGCAGTCAAGGTTGGAGATATGGTAGGAGGTAAAAAAGAAGGTAAAGAAGAACCAGCATTTGTGCAGAGATGTTAACACGTGGAGGAATATTTAACAGGGATGAGGTGGAAACACACTCGTGAGATTGCATCCTAAACCCTGGTCAAAGGTAAAGGACTCTCAGACCCTGGAAGTACAGTAAAATTGGTCACCGTGCCCCAGGAGAAAGAGATAGCATGGCAAATGGTGTAGTGTTGGGGGTCCCCAGGACCATTCTCAGTAACCCACAGGAAGGATTCATAGACCTCCAGCAAAGCTGTTGTGCTCACAGTTATAGTTTATTATAGTGAAAAGATCGACTGAAATCAGGGAAGGGAAAGGACACTCCAGCGGGTGGAGTGTATGAGAGACCAGACACAGCTTCCTGCTCTCTTCTCCGAGAGAAATGACCGAATCAGCAGTTAATTCTCCCAGGAATAATGTGGGCCGGAACGTGCAAAGTGCACTGGGGGTCAGCATGTAGGCATACATCATCCTGGTTACTCAAACTTTAGCCCCAATGAGGTCAAATCAAGACAGCATGGCCCAAAGGTATACAAACCTGGCATTGACCATAAACCGCACTGCTGGTTTACCTGGCCTGGCCCCAGGCCTCGGGCCTACCGAATGACGCATGTCAGGTAGGATCTTCCAGGTGTTCAGAAACGGTCTCTTCCAAGAGCTGGTCAAGGGCCACGCCTTTATCTGCAATATTTGGGGTTTGAGTAACTCAGGCCTGTGGAGTTGATCCTTACACCCAGAGGGTGACGTTGGGAGAGGATAATCAGATGATAACAGAGCGTGCCTGGCTTTGCCAAACACATGGAACATCCCACAATTATTTTTCGTGTTGCAATCAACAAGGCTAAAAGAAAGAAAGCATCTCTATTGCTTCTGAATCATTGAGAGACGGGACTTGAACCTTGAAGTGCTCTGAAGGTGTTTTCATTGCATTTTATGTTTCACAAAGGAAGGAGGATGTGGAAAGCTTACAGACCTAACGGCGTTATGATAACATTTGATGCCCTAAACTTCTACAGGGGTGGTTTTGACATATCCCAGTGAATGTCTCAGACTAGAAGAATATTTATGATAGGAGACGAATAGATCAAGAGAGCTTCAAACTGAAATGAGGAAGGGAGACTTGGTAATGTATAGAGGAGCTTAAAATATTTTGAGATTATCTGCCTGGCTAATTCCCTTAGCGCCTACAAGTCTTTGCTCAAACCTCGCCTTCTCAATGATCTCTACCTCGGCTACTTATATAGGCCAAGCCTGTAAGATGGCTATTTATGGTCAAAAATAATTTCACATTGTTCCATTTAACATGGTTCACACTGCAATAAACTTGTTCAACTACTATTCCCCACCTTCTCATTTTCTACTGACTCTTCACTGCTTTTAATTATTTTCCCCTAGTACTAACATCCATCCAAAAATACTCTATAAGGAATTCACCGTCACTATTTATTATCCATCTTCTTTTGCTACAAAGACACATGGACATACCATTTTTTCCTTTTACCTTGTTATCTTTATTTTGTTGTATTATTTTTAAATATATATATATTTATTGATTCAAGAGAGGAAGGGAGAGGGAGAGAGAGAGATAGAAACATCAATGATAAGAATCATTGACCAGCTGCATCCTACATGCCCCACATTAGGGATTAAGCCCACAACCCTGGCATGTGCTCTGACTGGGAATCGAACTGTGACCTCCTGGTTCATAGGTCAATGCTCAACTATTGAGCCACACTGGCTGGGCTCATTGTTTTTTTCATTTTATTTGCAGATATAGTCTAAGAACTTAGAGAGGCACCTGCCATAAAATCATAAAATTCCTATTTGTTGAAAATATGAATGAGCAAATAGCCTTGAAAGTAGTAAAAGAAGCATTCCGTCATCTGTTTCATGGGGGAACTATTTAAAAGCAATTCTTAGACATTCTACATCAGAATGAATTGCTAACAGCGAAAATATTATATTCAGATAAAAGTTTTTGGGTCCTACATTTGTTGCTAACTCTAAAATTTTGCAGATTTTTTTTTTTTTTTTGTAAAACATTGTTCATCTTCACAGTGGCAACAGCGATGCTTACATGGAATTTTTTGTATAAAACACAACTCTTCAGTCTATGTTACAGACTGCACAAGAAATATGTTCTTATTAAGAAGGATCTTTTACAATTAAATATCAATAGGCTAGATATGGGTATAGTTTCTGATTTTTAGGTGTCCTCATCGTTATTATAATGATCATCAATAACCATTCACTATGCCAAGTGCTGAGTTAAATATTTTATATCTCTCCTCTCCTTAATCCTTGATGCCTCCCCGTAGGTTTTATGCTATCATCCTCATCTTATAAAATCTTCACTGAGGAAGAGAACATTTAAAAATTTTCCTGCCCAAATTATACCTAAAAAGTGGCAGAGCTAGACATTTATGGGAGATCTCTATACCTCCTTAAAACTTATTCGCTGTGCAAACCTGCCCTGTAGGGTCTGGTGGTCAGATTTGCAGGTCCGTAGAGAGTGACAGTTTGGGCTGAGGTTGGAAGGTGGTGTTTCATTATGTCACAATCAACTACTAGGTTTTTAAAAAATGATCCAGGCTTCTCCATTTATAAGATTCACTAAATAAATGTTGTATCACAAGAGTTTCTACAACATCAGCCATACTTTTGACTACCATCCTTCAGAAAATAAGTTTAATTCTTAATAATCAAACACTAAGTGAAATGCCTCAGTCAAATGCTCTTCTCTTACTTAACTTACAAATAGCTTCCATCATTCTGTTTTTTCCCCCTTAATTACAATGACATGGCTACATCAAGTTTTGCCATCTCTAAGATACATATCAAGGCTGTAATTTATGAGACAAGTACAGCTCTTCAGTTTCTTAACTTTTAAGATACATAATTGCTCTACTATGAAGACTTAAATGGGGATTGTCACTTTGGTAATTAATTCTTTTTGTTTCATCCCTCTTACTAATTGAAAATAGGCTTTCAGTATAGAATGCTTTGAAATTGGGTGAGGAGACGGAATTGGAAATGAGCTTAATTAACTACAAACTGTCCAAATCAATCAGACTTTGACAGTGCCTCAGTAACACACAGACTTCATAATTTACTCGAGATTGGCTGTGATGCCGACGCCATAAATTGCACAGGAGCCATGCTCACTGCGCACAGAATTTAGTACCGGACTCTGAAGTTGCACTGGGAGAAAACTGTGCCTTCCACACAGGCCATTTTTCAGAAAACTTTATGTTTTCATTTAGGAAAATAAACTTTGAAAATCAGTGCTTTACTTTCCCCCCCTCCAATAGGATTTGAGATAGGAATTTTATTTTTAAATGTTTAAATGTGTTTCCAATCATTTAAGCACTATTAAGAGCTGTGGTCAAGGTTGCAAATTTTATTGAGAGTCTCAGAGAGTCAGTCTTGGGCTTTATTCAGAGTTACAGGCATACTGATTATATTGCATTTTGCTTTATTGTACTTTACAGAATTTGCATTTTTTTTACATAGTCAAGAAAAAAAAACACCTTCACCAGAAAAAATATTACAGCTCACTTTCTTATGGTACTTGCTTTATCCCTGAGGTATGCCTGTATAAAGAAAACATTTTGTCTATAAAATTCTGTTATTCCCCCCTTTACATTATAAAGGTAATTTTCTAGATGTTAATAAAAGGAAGAGGCTATTTACATATCATAAAATGGGTTAATCATACTTGTTAGCATCTTATAGGCTATCTTACGTCTCTTGTTTACAAGAAAAAAATCTATAATTTCCATTTTTAAGAGGATATTTGATAAAGGTTATGATATATTCTTGGCTAGACCACATCTCAGGCCTATTTTGGTTAGAGATATTTATAATTCATATCCCATAGTCATTCTTCATGTGCAGATATTCTGAACATATATTCAGTTTCCTGTATTTTCTAACTACTTAAACAACATAGGTAGCAACCATATTAATAAACTTATTTTAATGTTTGAATATGTAGAATGTTTAAAAGAGGAACGGATATAATAGTTATTGTATGCCTCCAATTTGACAGTAATAAAAACCCTACAAGATTATTATTGTTTTTGATCCATATGCAAGAAATGTTACAAATCTTTGATGACTTATGGGAAAAATTCAGGAAGAGGCATATCAGCCATGTTACATAAATGCTCAGATTCCGTCAATGCACAGATAACTCCTGGTGTCTGGGATAAATAGTAGTTGGTTAAAATAATTCTTTGTTGGCCACGAGGGGATCATAGAAATATTACATGACATCATCATATTTCAGAACAAATGATTCTCAAGTGAGTGAAACAAAGGTTTCACCATCATTGACCTATTTTTAGCCCCAAGACAACCTGAGCAATTTTGGTTAGGAGTGAGTGGTATGCTTAAGAGCATAGGGATCAAATTAGAAAATCTACTAGGAAGAATGGCAGCGAAGAAAGAACACACTATTCTGGGGGCGGGGGGTGGGGAACAATAATCATCAGATCTTTTGAAAATAAAGAAAAAATATTATTTTGATCAAATTACCATTTCGTCATTTTTAAATACATGTATCCTTCCTCTGAGTGAAGGTTGGATTTACTAAAAATCAAATGTAAAGGAAAAAGCATACCAATTTATGTTTTATTTTATTTCTTAATGGGAGAATTTTGATAAAATCATTTTTTATTGTTAAGTAGAATAAAAAATTTTGGCCTATGACTATACAAGGCATTAAAATATTTTTCCTGTTTATAATCTTTTTAAAAAATATTTTTATTGATTTTTTACAGAGAGGAAAGGAGAAGGAGAGAGAGTCAGAAACATTGATGAAAGAGAAATATCTATCAGCTGCCTCTTGCACACCCTCCTACTAGGGATGTGCCCACAGCCAAGGTACGTGCACTTGAATGGAATCAAACCTGGGACTTTTTAGTCCACAGGCCGATGCTGTATCCACTGAGCCAAACTGGGTAGGCCTGTTTATAATGTTTTGAAAAAAATTATAATATTGAATACTACTTGGACTAGGTTTTTGGCTATAAACTTGAGCTTGATGACCTGGAAAGTAATAGACATACATCTGCAATTCCAGAGTCTAAAACATGAGATATTAGTGATTTGGGGAAGGGAATGTGCAACAAAAAGTAGGAAGATATATTTTATGAAAAAGTAAAAAATTATAAAGAATAGAGGGAAAACTATAAACCAAATAAAATTAATTGTATTCAACTATTGAAAAAGAAAAGAATGACCAACAAACCAATAATAAATTTCATTATCCTGTAGAGATTAGGTCCAAACTAAAGTAATTGATACAAAATACTTATATTTCAAGGTTCTTTAATTATTCACATGAATACCGTATGACTGCTAGTTATATAAATGTGCATAACTTCTTTTGGAGACAAAAATATATTAGGACAAAAGGGCACTTTAGACTATACGGAACATGTAGTGAGTGGGGATATATTGACAACTAGAAAAGCAAGAATCTTTTTAAGTTTTTAACTGACTTATTAATGGCTTATACAAATTGTGGCCTCACATAAGTGAATACAGTAGGTCCTTGGGTTATGTCAGAGATCCTTTCCAACTCGATGGAATGCAATTTTTGCCACAAGTCAGAACCCACCTACATAAGCACCTAGGTCACTCACATGGAGCACATACACAGCAGTAATGAAGTGAAACAGAAAAAAACAATGAAAAGAAAGATAACAATTCCTGACATTTACTTGTGGTAGATAAATAATAAAAAACATAAAGCACCTATGTACATATGTTGAAATGACGGAACTTTTTTTTTCTATAAATACTGTAAATGGTAGATGCCAACGTAACCATGAAACAACGTACACTGAGTCCGATGTAACCTGAGGACTGCCTGTAAATTTAGGGATATAGACACTTGGGCACTTTCTGAAATGCTTTAATAAGGCATCATGGGGGAGGGTCTAAGTCATGGCTGCTGGCTTCTTTGTATTTTAATGTAATCTGCAGGCTATACAAGGTGGTGAGATGAAGGCAGCATCTCCAGCCCATATGCTCTAATTATCAAAGTTATTGGAAATAATTTCTAAGAGTGCCTTTGTTAAAATGAATGAATGGATGAGTGAGTGAACGAATGAATGAAAACTCTGATCAAACTTTAGCTCTGATTGGGTCACATTTAATTCCTGACCAACTGTTAAGATCAGAGGATGTAGTTCCACTTGTTCATTTTTGCCTTTATTGACTTTGCTTATGATGTCAAATAAAAAAACAAAAACAAAAACAAAACAAAACAACAAAACCAAAAAACATTGTCAAAACCAAAGTCAAGAAGATGACCTCCTTTCTTTTTTTAAAGGAGTTTGACAATTTGAGATTTTATGTTTAACTCTTTAATCAATTTTGAGCTGATTTTTATGTTTGGCAGAAGAAAGTGGCCCAGTTTCATTCTTTTACAAGTGGCTTCCCAGTTTCCCAATTCCATTTATTGAAGAGATGATCCTTTCCCCATGGTCTAATTCTTGCTCCTTTGTTGTAAATTAATGGGCTTTATATGCATGGGTTTGTTTCTGAACTCCCTATTCTGTTCCGTTGACCTATTTTCTATTTTTATGCCAACACTGTTTTGATTACTATAGCTTTGTAATATAGTTTGAGGCATGGAAGTATAATGCTTCCAGCTTTGTTCTTGTTTCGCAAGATCGCTTTGGCTATTAAAGTTCTTTTGTGGTTTTGTATGTATTTTAGGATTGCTTATACTATTTTTGTGAAAAGTTCCATTGGAGGAGATTGCATTGTAGGTCACTTTGGGTAGTATAAATATCTTAATAGTATTATTTTTTCCAATCCATAACTATGAAATATTTCAAATTTCATGTTCATTTCCTTTCACCTATGTCTTACACTTTTCAGTGTATGCGTCTTTTACCTCCTTGGTTAAATTTATTTCTGGATATTTTATTCTTTTTGATGATAGTATAAGTGGGACATGTTTCTTAATTTCTCTTTCCGATAGTTTGAAATGCATATAAATTCTGCATATTTATTTTTCATCCTTCAACTTAACTAAAATCATTTATGTCACTCTAAGAACTTTTTGGTGTATGAACTTTTCAGTTATAGGTTTATCACACATTGATTTTTACATGTCTTAAAGGTATATGGCAGGGTCATCCAAACTAGAGCTCACTGCCCAAATTTGGCCCAACACCTGTTTTTGTAAATAAAGTTTTATTGTTACACAGCATGCCAGTCATGCATTGTTTATGGCTATCTTTGTGATATAACACGCACCGTTGAGTCACTGTAAGATTGTATGTCTTGAGAAACCAAAATAGTTATTCTCTGGCTCTTTATAAAAAAGGTTTGCTGACTCCTGGTATAAAGTTTTGCACATAATGGGTGTCTAATAAAAGTTTGATGAAAGTTGCACAAAAATTAGCTGATACTACTCAAAAGTAGAGCCCTAATTTGAGAATTTTAATGACCTAATAATTTTATCGCTGCAATGCCAAACCCCATTAGACTGATGTCTGCTGGATGTTTTATTTGATTTTTGCATAGCAATCTGTGTTTAAGTATTGGAGGTGAAATGGAAATAAAATAGAGGACATAATCACTTTTGCCAATTCAGTTTATATTGACATGAAGTTACCTCTTTCTCTATAGGCAAATGTTTTTAGGGGGAAGTTTTATATGCCATTTTATGGGAATGCATGAAAAATGTTTTACTGGTTGCTGTCAAAACAGCCAAAAATATGCTTTGAAAAAATGCTTGTGCTGACAGGAAATATTTCCAGAATGAAAATCTTGGTTATGATCATTTTGGTTACAGAAAGCATTTTATTTGTGCCTGATGCAAATTTTAAAGTTTCTCAAAATGCTTCTAGCCCAAAATTTCTTCTTTTGAAGAGATAAAAACAACTTCATATAACGTTTCAACTACTGAGAGGAGGCTGGAGTTTATATCTTGAAACTTGGCTTTTCTAGTATAACCTTTAAGACATGTTTAAGAAAAACCCCTAGTTCCTGAACAATATTTTGTTTAGGCTAAAGAAGAATCTAATGAGATGACGTTTTTTTCAGGTGGATGACAAGTTTGAAGTTTGGCTTCAGAAGTGGTTAGGGATAATCAAGCAGACAGGCAGAGATGGTTAGGGGGAATATGACAGGCAGGTGAGCAGTTAGGAGTGATCAGGCAGGCAGAGTGATTAGGGGTGATCAGACAGGTAGGCAGAATGGATAAGCACAATCAGGCAGGCAGGCAGGCAGGCAGAGGGGTTAGGAGTGACCAGGCAGGCAGATGAGTGGTTAGGGGAAATCAGGCAGGCAGGCAGGCAGGCAGAGGGGTTAGGAGTGACCAGGCAGGCAGATGAGTGGTTAGGGGAAATCAGGCAGGCAGGCAGAATGGTTAGGGGCAATCAGGCAGGCAGGCAGGTGAGGGGTTAGAAGCCAGCAGTGCCAGATTGTGAGAGGGTGCAGGCTGGGCTGAGGAACCCCCCTCCCATGCACAAATCTCATGCACCAGGCCTCTAGTCTCTCTCTATATATATAAAAGGCTAATATGCTAAGTGTCCTTCCCTCCATACAGGTAATGATGTCATGTAGCAATGCCTGGTTTCCTCTCCCTAGCAATGACTGGACTCCTTACAGTTTCTTCAGCCCAGGACCAGGACCTGCTTTATAGCCAGGTGCAAACATTTACATTTTAACCAAATGTCCGTGAAGTGTTTTCATGTGCTTCATCTCATTTGATCCTCATAGAGGCCCTGCAGTAGGTAAATAGAAGACTCAGTGGAATCCTATTTTCTTTTCATTAGCCAGAAAACTGAGATTTAGAAAGCTTTGAAATTTGACCCGACTGAAAAAGAAGTAAGGAATGGTGGACCTTGAAAATAACTTTAGGTTTTCTCACTGTGCAGAACATAGTCAAACACTGCTGCACCCCTATCCGGTGTGGCTCAGTGGATAGAATGTTGGCCTGCAGACTGAAGGGTTCCAGGTTTGATTTCAGCCGAGGACATATGCCTGGGTTGTGGGCTCAATCCCCAGTAGGGGGTGTGCAGGTTGGCAGCCGATCAATGATTCTTTCTCATCATTGATGTTTCTATCTCCCCTTCTCCCTCCCTCTCTGAAATCAATAAAGAAATATATTAAAAACAAACCAAAACACTGATGCAGTTAAACATTTTACACTTGGTTCTCCCTGTGTGACCTACAATAATAATCTGCTTTGAGGGGGAAAATGGCAGCAAAAAAGACAGACATGTCCTAAGCCTTCTCTCTGAGCAAATAGAAGGAACAGCTGAGGGTTGCACAGGGATTGTTTGTCGGTGAGTTGAGGGACAGCTATACTCCAGGAGACGGTGGGGGACTGCTGGACGGGGCTCCCCTGACCAGGCACCCCGCACTGCTGCTGGTTTCCCTCCTGGAGTGACTGGCTCAGATGCGGAGACCACGCCATCTTGAAGGGGAAAGGGGATGTTTATCAGAAGCCTCAAAATCTACAACTATGTCACCCGCCAAACAGCTGCAAAGCCCAGAACACTGGTCCCCAATTGGTGCAAACATGCGGATCAGAGGAGATCTACACTCCATCATGGGGAGGTCAGATTTCGCCTGGGATAAAGTGAGAACGCTGGTCCCCACAGGAGAGAGAAGTGCATGCATTGCAGGAGCTGGAGGACTGGGGGAAGTCTGTGCCTGGAAAAATCCATGGCTGTGGGGCTGGCATGGTCCATGAATGTGGAAGGGGGTCCTCAGAGCTGCTAACAGAAGGAAACTCTAGAAAGCAACCTATTTTGATCTGACACTAAAGGACAACCTAAAAAATGTTTAAAGTGTTCTGGTTGCTTTGACCTAAGGGGGGAAAAATTGTACAGACTTACGTGCACCCCCGGAGTTCACATACTTATGCTGGCTCTTTTTTTCCTTTTTCCTCTTTAAATTCTTGCTTCTGATTACTAGCCCCAATACATAGGATCACCCAATTGGGGACACCCTGGGAGACTGCAGGGGAAAGTTGTTTTTCTGGAGCCTAGGGATCAGAGCAAAGGATGGCCATCAGAGAACAGTTCTGGGGCAACCCACTCCCACAAACCGGTATTGAGTGCCACAGGGAAAGCAGGATCTAAGCACGGGCTAGAGAGGACCTATAGACCTGGAAGTCAATTCAGAAACACTGCCACCCAGAGGCTGAATCACAAATTGACTCTTGTGTAAACACAAATAAAGGAATACAAGAAATTAAGAACATTGCCTCCTTAAAAATCAGGACTGGCTTACAACACCGAGGAGTAGTGGAACGCGGCGAACTGCAATACTGTCCTGACTAGGAAACAGGCTTCCCAAACAGAACAGTGGAGGAAGTAAATGACCTTCACTACTGCACTTCTTTATTTTTATTTATTTTTTCCATCTTTTACTTAAACTAATTTTTTTTCTCACTTTATTTTACCATTTTTATTATTACACTTTTATCTTCAATCAGTATTATTACTACTACTATCTTACCATTTTTTAAGTGTCATTTTATTTTCTCTTTATTTTACTTTGGGATTAGTGTTCTACATCCTATTTTCATTTTTCCTTTAGCATCATTTTACTCTATCTCAACTCTATCTTTATGCCATAATTCTCTTCCTAACTTTTTCCTTTTTGTTGTCCTGTATCTCTTACCCTTTTTCTGCTTTAGATTTTTCCTATTCTTTCTTTTTAACCCCAGTTAAAATTTCACCCTACTTATATATCTAATTTCTAATCTCCTGCTCCAAATCCATACGCATCTTGCTCTTCTTTGTCTTCACTATCCAAAAAATTGTTTTTCTCTCTGTTCCTTTGTTGTTGTTTGCTTGATTGTTGATTGTATCAATTTCTTATGCTTGTTTGTAGATTGTTTTGCTTATTCTTTTTTTCTGTTTTGTTTTCTTTTGTTTTCTATCATCTCACTTGATTTTAGTTTTTGTTTGTAGTTTGTATTCATCTCTAAGTACTTGCTGCTGGCATTTGTTGGGATTAGTGACTGTTCTATTGGTGTTTTCTCACCATATATATATATTGTTTGTTCCCCTCTTCTTTCCTATTCTCTTTGTTTTCTCTCTTGCTTTTTTTCCCTCTTTCCAATTTCATTTTTGCACTCCTTTCTTTTTTTCCCTCTTGTTCTTTCTCTCATATACTCTAATTTGCCTTTCTATGGTGGTCACCTTGGGGTTATTAATATCATGAATACATTTCTGTTCAGTGCCTTGGGCATTGTAACTGGTTGTATTGTATTTTTGGCATTTAAATCAGTTCAGGACCGAGAGAACTACATAACCAAACACCCAGAGAAGAGAGACCATGGGGAGACAAAGAAACAGCCTGCATATGAAAGAAAAGCAGGCATCACCAGAAAAGGAAGTAAACAAAATGAAGGCAAGCAACCTGTCAGATAAAGTATTCAGAGAAGTAGTCATAAGGTGGCTGAAAAGAATGGAAGACAAATTCAATATGAGTAAGAGACAAGAGGAAATGAAGAAATAAGAAGAAATGAAAAATGACATTGCTGCTATAAAGAACTCAATAAAAAGCATCAAGAGTAGACTAAAAGAAGCAGAGGACCACATCAGTGAGCTAGAAGACAAGGTAGGAAAAAATACCCAAGTAACACTGCTTCTAGAAAAAATAAAAAGCAGGAAGAAACCCTAAGAGAACTTTGGGACAATATGAAACCAAACAAAATTTATATAACAGGGGATCCAGGAGGAGAAGAAACTGACTAAGGAATGGAAAAACTGTTTGAAGAAATAATGACAGAAAACTATCCTGAAATGGGGAAGAAAAAATCCACACAAATCTAAGAAGCTTACAGAATCTCAAGCAAAATGAACTCCAAAAGACCATACCAAGGGATATTATAATTAAATTGGCAAACACCAATGACAAAGTAAGAATCTTAAAAGTGGCCAGAGAGAGACAGAAAGTTATCTACAAAGGAAACTCCATCAGACTAGTGACTGATTTCTCAACAGAAACTCATCAGGACAGAAGGAAATGGCATGAAGTATACAAAGTCATGCAAAGAAAGGATCTGAATCCAAGAATACTATACCCAGCAAGGCTACAAATCAAATTAAAGGTGAAATCAGGAACTTCACAGGCAAAAAAGGACTTAGAGAATTTATTATCACCAAACCAGCAAGGCAAGAAATGCTAGAGGGTCTGCTGTAAAAAAAAAAAAGAATAAAAACGGTGATAAAAATGTGCCTATCAATAATAACTTTAAATGTAAATGGATTACAGATTTCAAACTGTATTACAATGTCCCTGTTCACAAAACAGCCTGGGACCGTTAATAATGGACATATAGACCAATGGAATAGAATAAAGAATCCAGATATTGACCCAAACCACTATGTTCAATTAATATTTGACAAAGGAGGCATGAACATACAATAGAGTCAAGGCAGTCTCTTCAATACATGTTGTTGGGGAAATTGGACAGATACATGCACAAAAATGAAACTACACCACTAACTTACACCATACACAAAAATAAACTCAAAATGGAGACAGAACTTAAACATAAAACAGGAAACCATAAAAATACTAGAGGAATCCACAGGCAGGGAATCTCAGACTTATGCCAAATCAATTTCTTTACCAATACAGCTCCTAGGGCAATGGAAGCTAAAGAGAAAATAAACAAACAAATGGGACTACATCAAAATAAAAAGCTTATGCACAGCAAAAAAAATAATCAACGAAACAACAAGAAAGCTCACTGTATGAGATAACTTTTTTTTTGCAAATGTTATCACTTATAAAGGTTTAATCTCTAGCATCTACAGGGAACTTATACAACTTAATAAAAGGAAGATAAACAATCCAGTCAAAAATTGGATATCGGAACTAAATAGATATTTTTTGAAGAAGGACATAAGGAATGCCAAGAGACATATGAAAACATGCACTAAGTTACTAATCATCTGAGAGATGCAAATCAAAATGTCATTGCAGTACCATCTCACATCTGTCAGAATGGCTGTCATCAACAAATCAACAAACAAGTGCTGGCGAGGATGCAAAGAAAAAGGAACCCTCGTGCACTGCTGTTGGGAATGCAGATTGGTGCAGACACTGTGGAGAACAATATGGAGTTTCCTCAAAAAACTAAAAATGGAACTCCCATTTGACCCAATAATCCCACTTCTAGGAATATATCCTAACAAACTAGAAACACCAATCAGAAAGGATATATGCACCCCTATGTTCATAGCAGCACAATTCACAATAGCTAAGATTTGAAAACAGTCCAAATGCCCATCAGCAGATGAGTGGATTAGAAAACTATGATACATATACACAATGAAATACTATAGTGCTATAAAAAATAAGTAATTCTTACCATTTGCAGCAGCATGGGTGGACCCAGAGAGCATTATGTTAAGTGAAATAAGCCAGGCAATGAAAGAAAAATACCACATGATCTCACTCATTTATGGAAAATAAAGAACATTATAACCTGATGAATAAAAAGGGATACAGAGGCTGTAAAGCACTGAACAGACTGTCAAATTATAGCAGGAAGGCTGGAGAGTGATGGGAAGGAAGGGAAATAGATCAACCGAAGGCCTTGTATGCATGCATATCAGCACACCAATGGACACAAGACACTGGGGTGGGGGGGTAATGAGGGCATACGACAGGGCGTTAGGGGAGGCAGGGGGAAGGTCAATGGGAAAAAATGTGATATAAGTACTAATATATGTAATACTTTAAACAATAAAAAGTATTAAAAAGTAATCTGCTTTGTATTGATATCTACTGCTGTGTTGCTGACATTTACTTGAAAGAGAAGGTGGGGTGCTCCACTGGGCTGGAAAAGTTTAGCTAATTCAGAAAGCAGGTCTAATTAAGCAAGTTTGTTCTATATCTATAAAAGGTTAAGTTGACTTGTGTATCTGTGATACATATAAAGCTCTTGCTAAAGCCCATCACATGTGTGTGTATTTACATCTGTCCTTTGATCATGAACTTGGTTGATACTTCTATAATAAAGGAAGGGCGAGTAGCAATATTAAAATATTTCTTCTAATTAATTTTCTTTCAAAGTGTAGGAATTCATGCACCGGGCTATTAGTAGTGTAATAAAACTTATATCAATTCTGAGGACAGATTATAGAGTTGTGCCAAATCCTATCACTTGTTAGAATTTTGTTGTCATTGATTAACTCTGCCAGGTCACAACTGCTTAAAACCTCAATAAAATGTGGAACACAGAGAAACATTTTCATATGTAATCCTATTAAGGGCCAGATGGCCAAACTCTCATTTCTTCTTCCATTTGCATATTTCAAGTTTTCAAAAATTATGAAAGCTTTGTCACAGGGGAGGAGAGAAGGGAGTCTGGGTGAAAAGATGTGGGTATTAAGCAAAAAGCAAAGAAACAAACAAACTCATAGATATAGACACCGGTATGTTAATTATCAGAGGAATAGTGGTTAGGGGGAGAAAGTAAAGGGTGGATATATGCTGATGGAATGAGACTTGACTTAGAGTGGTGAACACACAATACAATATACAGATGATATATTATAGAATTTTATCCTGGAACCTATAAAATTTATTAACCAATGTCACCCCAATAAATTCAGTTAAAAAAGAAAGTATGAATGCATTAACAATCACCTTTTGCCACCCAAATCACCAGGACTGCCCTTTTATGAATAACTAGAGGCCCAGTGCATGAAAGTTCATGCACTGGGGACAGTCCCTCAGCCAGCTTTATCCTCTTGCAGTCTGGGAGCCCTCGGGGGATGTCTGACTGAAGGCTTAGGGGAGTGGGCCTAAGCTGTTAGTCAGACATCCTTAGCACTGCCACAGAGGTAGGAGAGGTTCCTTCTACTACCACTGTGCTCACCAGCCATGAGCCCGGCTTCTGGCTGAGTGGCACTCTCCGTGGGAGCACACTGACCACCAGGTGGAAGCTCCGGCATTGAGCATCTGCCTCCTGGGGAGCAGTGCACGTCATAGCGATTGATTGTTGTGCCCTTTGGTCAATTTGCATATTAGCCTATTATTATATAGGATTGTTCAATAGTCATTGGAAATAGAACTTAGCAAATTATATATATATATATATATTTTAATATATTTTATTGATTTTTTACAGAAAGGAAGGGAGAGAGATAGAGAGTCAGAAACATCGATGAGAGAGTGACATTGATCAGCTGCCTCCTGCACGCCCCACACTGGAGATGTGCCCACAACCAAGGTACATGCCCCCGACCAGAATCGAACCTGGGATCTTTCAGTCTGCAGGCCGACACTCTATACACTGAGTCAAACCAATTCCGGTGCAAATTATATTCTGATGATAGTTGGACCCTGAAATATGAAGAGCTTTCACCAATATACGCTCCTAAAATTACTCTGCCTACCTTCAAGAGTTGACACTTCCAAAATAAACCTTGAATAGCATCTCCTTTATGAACAAGTCCCTGAGGTAGTGAGGTTCTGTGCCTTCATTTTTTCTCTATGCTTTTCATACTCTTCATTTGTTTCAATTAAGCTGTCTGCATAAAGCCTTTTGTTTGGCTCTTAATCATTCATTTCAAAATGGGGTTTGCTGGCCAAGCAGATTTTCTTGAATTTTCCCTTAACGCTACAAACTAATTGGATATTTTAAATTTAAAATGAGAAATCATTAGCATTGCAATGTGGCAAAATTAGGAGTAGATCATACCAATGTGAGTATCTGAATGTGTCACGCTTCTGGGGAAGACTTGAACAAATTAAGATTTAAACTCTGACACTAAATAGAAAGTTTAGATTTCAGCACTGTGCTTCAGACATCTTAAAACATTAAAAACAAATAGCTGGCCAGAAAGACTGTAGGAGAGGAGAGAATTTTCAGACATCTTGGTCAGAGGTCAGTCATGCCAGTGTTTCTAGAAAGTAACATGAACGGTGGTGGGCTAGGTGTGGAAGTGAATTATAAATCTCTGTGAAGTCCTGTTGAGTAATTTCACTAGAAAATATATGAATTGCGCAGAGTTGAAAGTTAAATTACTTTTCCCTCTTCATCAATGTAGACAAGCATTTGGAGCACGGTGGACTTAGATTTTCTATTTGGGGTACTCAACAAGATTTTAGTGCCTGAATTGTGTGGGTAAATGACTTTGTTTCTTCAAATGGTGAAACTTCTCTTGTTAAAAGCAGTCCCTTTTTGTCAAGGTAATACAATTTTTTGTTTTTAATTGAAATATTTCTGCAGGTATAGTCTTTCTCCAAGGACTATACCACATGCAACTTTGAAGTTAACCCATCACCAATAAATTATAAATTAACATTTACTTGCAAAGGGCTGAATACTATTCATATATATATAATGCAAGTACATATACAGTGGTACCTCGAGATACGAGTTTAATTCATTCTGTAACCTTGAGGCGTGGGAAACTATATGAGACGCTTGAGTCACAGTAAACTGGTGGGTCATATGTAGCCGGCTGATTCGCGCAATTACTCCTATCTCGAATGTTGCTCGTATTTCAAAGCAAAAATCACTCGCTCGACGGCTCGTATCTCAAAAATCTCGTATGTTAGGGCACTCGTATCTCGAGGTACCACTGCATATGTATATCTGGCAATGGACATTTATGTTGTTAACATTTTTGGCTATTATAAACAATGCAGCAATGAGCACAGGGGTATGTATATCTTTTCGAATTAGTGCTTTTCAATTCTTTAGATGAATACCTAGAAGTAGAATTGTACACCACACAAACTCTAGGTATTTGTATTATTTCCGTAATTTATGAACTATTGTGTTTCTAAAATGCCAGCTATCCCGAATTTGAGAGCTTACAATCCTCCATCGCATCTCGGAGACCTGCCAGGTTGTATTAACTTTAGATCAATGGGGTCCCTTGCTCTCTTTTTTCTTTGCAGCATTTGATGGTGGCAAGTTCTGAGCACCATGTGTCACATAAAGTGGATGACAGTAGAGTGGTATCTAGAAGCAGAAGCACCAACATGAATAATGGAACTGAAGAATCTATAATAAGTGACTGCAGGTGGTGACTCCAGAGGGAGACAATTCTGTGTAAAAACAGCACCGATTAATGACAGATAAAAAAAGAGAGAGAGAGAGAGAAACATTCCTTTGGCACATCTAACAACCTAAGTCACCAAGGCTATAAAAATCTTGAGTATTTTCATGTGCATTATGAATTTCAATTTTTCTAATACTCTTCAAATGGTTTAAACTAACGTTTTCAGAATTAAAACAAATTCCATGCTATGTAAAGCGCTCTTCCATACTTCGAAGCAGTGATTTTCAACCTTTTTCATGTCATGGTACACATAAACTAATTACTAAAATCTTGCAGCACACCAAAAATATATTTTTTGGCCAATCTGACCAAAAAATAGGTATACTTTTGATTCATTCACACTGGACAGCTATTGTTCTGTTGGCTGTTGTCATTTTTATTTGACCTTCTAAGGCAGCGGTTCTCAACCTGTGGGTCGAAACCCCTTTGGGGTACGAATGACCCTTTCACAGGGGTCGCCTAAGACTATTAGAAAACACCTATTTCCCATGGTCTTAGGAATCAACACACCGCTCCTCAGTGTAGCAAAGTGTAGCAATGTAATTTACTGTTGTCATATGAAGACTCTTGCCCATGCTATACCACGATTCAAGGTAAAATTTCATTTATTTGTAATTAGAAATAAATATTTCACAATATATAATTACATATTGTTTTTGTGATTAATCACTATGCTTTAATTATGTTCAATTTGTAACAATGAAAATACATCCTGCCTGTCAGATATTTACATTACAGTTCATAACAGTAGCAAGATTACAGTTATGAAGTAGCAATGAAAATAATTTTATGGTTGGGGGTCACCACAACATGAGGAACTGTATTAAAGGGTTGCGGCCTTAGGAAGGTTGAGAACCACTGAATTCTAAGGAAAAAGTGGTCAGGGGCCCTGACTAAGTAGTCAGGTATTGCATGTTTTAAAAATTCCCATGGTACACCAGTATGCCATGGCACAACGGTTGGAAAATCTCCATTCTTATAGGAAGAACAGGATGGCATAGGTCTGGTGAGATTCTGCAACACTGCACCTTAGAGAATGCTGCGATCATCCTGATACACTAATCTTCTCAGATTATACTTTTATCCTTTCCGATTCACAAAGAACTCTTTTAAAGAAACTGTTTATTGAAGCTCATTCAACTGGCCGGTAATTTCACTAGGCGGTTTTTGCTTGAGTCTGTTTTACATTCATGTAATAAGATAAGGTCACACCGTCTCAAACTAAGCATCCTTCTGCATATTGCAACTCTGGTCTCAGTTTGACCCCCAATGTCTCATTAGCGAGTGATGGCTTTCTGGGAATCTTTGTAAGAGGTGATTTGATGCAGGATCCATTGCTGTCAGTCTCAATGTTCAAACCTCCCAGACCACAATATTCAAAATACAAAGCACATATGTCTAAGCCAGTGGTTCTCAACCTTCCTAATGCCGCGACTCTTTAAGACAGTTCCTCATGTGGTGGTGACCCCCAACCATAAAATTATTTCCATTGCTACTTCATAACTGTAATCTTGCTACTGTTATCAACTGTAATATAAATATCTGATAGGCAGGATGTATTTTCATTGTTACAAATTGAACATAATTAAAGCATAGTGCTTAATCACCAAAACAATATGTAATTATATATTGTGAAATATTTATTTCTAATTACAAATAAATGAAATTTTGTCTTCAATCATGGTGTAGCATGGGCAACAGTCTTCATATGACAACAGTAAACTACATTGCTACACTTTGCTACACCAAGGAGCTGTGTGTTCGTTCCTAAGACCATGGGAAATAGGTGTTTTCCACTGGTCTTAGGCGACCCCTGTGAAAGGGTCGTTTGACCCCCAAAGGGGTCGCGACCCACAGGTTGAGAACCGCTAGTCTAAGCGACCATGAGCCCTTTCTTGGCTCTCCCACAGATTTGGTAAGCTGCATCTCTTCCAGAATCCTTGAAACACATTGTGAGTCTTTAATGAGATGTTTCTTTAAAGGGGTGCTGGGTACATTTTACCTATGGTTTCACAGGGCTGTCTTCCAGAAATTGTATTTCTGCCCCCTCTTCCTTTCTCCAGTTTCTTCCCACGGTCAGTCACACCGACAATCTCTGCTTCTCTGTGTCCTCAGTCTCCTGACTACCGAGGGTGTCTTCCATGTTCGCCCACCCCTCACCCCGGTCCTTTCTCAGCAGTACTGGGGCCCCCGAGCTTCTGGCTGATGAAACACCTGCACATTTTCCTTTTATCATTAAGCAACATTTAATTGACTAATTTTACAGCTATTTGACAAGCTATTGCAGAAAAAAAAATTGCTTTTGCAAGTAAAAATTTCACCGAGCAAGGTGTTAAATGCATTATCACATAGCATTCTCTAAAGCGTAACGTTTGTTTCATCTCTTTCCTTGTGACTCTGCCTTGCCGAAGATGCAGTCCTCTGAGGGACTTCCACCACTCCCACGGGGCGTGTATACTCATTGTTGCCAGGAGCACTGCTTTCTGCTGTTGACCTTTCGGTCACACCTATCCTGGAGTGAATCTCCCCTCCTCCCCAAGATTCATTTCATTAAAATAAGTAATAACTGTGTTTATAGATGCACATAAACGGTGTTTCTGTTGGCTTGTGGGCTGAGAATTCTCACAAAGTTTTTCTTGTTTTTGGAATTTCTTAGATTGCTGCCCATGCTTTACACTTGAGAGAAAAGACAGTCCTACTACTTTTTCCATATTCACAATATTTTCCTGATTTGAAAAATATGTTCAGTTGTTTTTGCCATTGATATTTAATAGGTTTATGAGGTGTTTTTTTCTCTCTAAAGCAGTGTATGTAGTGGTAGGCAAAAGTAGGTTTATAGTTATCTCTGTGGAAAATAATACAATAATTAATAGATAATAATATAGTGGTACCTCGAGATGTGATTTTAATTCGTTCCGTAACCTTGAGGCGCGGGAAACTATGAGATGCTCGAGTCTCGGTAAACTGGTGGGTCGTGTGCAGCAGGCCGATCCACGCGATTACTCCTATCTCAAATGTTGCTCATATTTCAAAGCAAAAATCACTCGCTTGACGGCTCAGATCTCAAAAATCTCGCATGTTAGGGTACTCATATCTCGAGGTACCACTGTATGAGAATAAACTGTGTTTTGTGAGCTCACAACTGTAAACCTACTTTCGTCTCACCCCATATTGGTATACTGGCTCTTTTTTTAAAACCAAAATGATTATAATTTGTAATTCATCACATACTTCTTGAGCTTATAGAATTTCTTTTACAAAATCATTGATCTGTACACGAGAAGAATATTTTTAATGCCATCTTTACCCTGAAAAGTTGAAGTAAAGTAAAAGGAGACAAAATACATTCTAAAATGACAAGTCGTGTTTTTCAAGTACTCTGTCGCTTTTATGATTCCATTTCCTTTCTTGACTTCCTGGGATCACAAAATCGTCTATGGCAACCCGGGGAGAATGAAATAAAAAGCGCCTTATATCCTTCTAATTCGCCAGCCTTCAAGCACACATCTTGAAAACATCTCCCTCGCTGTGAGGGATTAATTCTGGCAATCAAAAGTCCCGAGCAAATGTTGGAAACACAATCAAGCCTGGCATTTGTGTTATTACAACGTCAATATGATACCTCTGTTGTCCTAGAAAACTTAAACCGTCATTGGGATTATCAATATCGGTACTTGTGCTTTATTTAAGACATTGATTACTTTAACATTACAGGATGGAAAAATAAACTTCTCACAGATCGATGAAACTCTCCTCTCTCCACAAGGCTCTTAATGAATGCTACTCCTTCCTGCTCGCCCAGCTAACAGGTCTGAGCAGCTGCGGCTGACACTGCTCCATCCTAAATGTCCTGTTTCCTTTTCAGCAGCGCAGCGGCAGTCTGAGTACCCAATCATGCAAAATTTATTTTTTTAGGAATTAACAGAGAACCCTAGCCAGCAGATGATATAAGGATGCTGAGTCATGCCCACAGTTTGGAAAAAACAAAAACAAAAAACATACAACAAGAATTCTTAATGGGAATAGTTACCAAAGCCAGAGAAACTGACGTAAGCATCGCTCCCAATGTTTCATGCCACCCAAAGATAACGTGGTAACAAGTAAAGATTCTGAAATTTCAAAAGCATTGAGTCATGGATTCTTAACTATGATGAAAGAAGCTCACTTCTTTTTCTAGTGTGAGTCTCTGAGCATAACATTTACATTGGTAAAAGCCAAGTGACCAGAACGACTGGAACAACTGGTCACTGGCCAACTGACCGGATCAGGAGTGAAGCCGCCAGACAAACCTCTGAACCTCCTGTGGCCCCTGCTCCAATCAGGGTGGGCTGGCTGGACCCAGCCTGTGCATGACTTTGTGCATCGGTCTTCTAATATATATATCTCCTATCTAATAAAAGAGTAATATGCAAATTGACTGTATCTCTGCTACACCCACAAGCCATATTCATTATATTATAATCTAAAATCAACAGTGTTGATCTAGTTAATGTCTTATACTCTTTCTAACATCACATATGTTTTATTTCCCATAAAATTCTTTTAAAATATATATATTTTGTTATTGATTTCAGTGAGGTAGGGAGAGGGAGACATAGAAACATCAAGGGTGAGGGAGAACCATTGATTGGCTGCCTCCTCCACCTTCTTCCTGGTATTGAGTCTGCAACTTGGGCATGTGCCCTGACCAGGAACTAAACCGTGATATCCTGGTTCATAGGTTGACAATTAACTACTGAGCCACATCAATGAGGCTCCTATAAAACCTTTTTTCCCTATAAAACTCTTAATCCCATGAGATCAAAGACTTTGTCATTCAAATGGTCATAATTAAAGCAACACGATAGTACATATTTATTGAATGAATGAGTGAACAAGTGAGTGGTGGAGAAAAATTACATGGTAGACACACTGAGTAGGAGATGCAGAGTGTAATTCTTTGTCTCTTCTAAAATTCAGCAGCCATTTGGAGGGAAAAAGTTAATAAAAGAACTCAAGACAGTGATAGTATTGTAAGAAGGCAAAGATTCTGTGTGCCAAGTGAGTGGCAAAGACCAATTTTAAAATAAAGATTAAATCAACATATGGGCTGGGCTATTTGAGAAAAGATTCGCAGGGAACATGGCACTTGAACTTACTTACTTAAAGCGTACCAGTTGAATGTATACTATATGCACCATATTAAGTGTTTGATATACATTATGTCATTCAATTCTCACATATGCAGGAGGTGAATATCATTATTATCCTATTTTCCTGGTAGGAAGATTGAGGCTTAAAGAGGCTAATAATTTGCACACACTAGGAAATAGTAAAGACAGGATTCATAATCAGTTATCTAGAAGGCAGAGCCCTTTGCTGTTAACTACTATCCTAAGTGCATTTCTGACTAAATGTCATCACAAAGGTAGACTATGTAGGTGAAAGGGGAGGGGCAATATAATTAAAGGTATGAATATGGCAATTCATGTGACAACTTCATATGTAGGGAGACTGAGTATTAGTGGCCTGATTATCCTAAGGCCACCTTAGATTTCAATAATGAAATGGTGATGATGATTAAAATATGTTTTGAATTCTGTGTTTAGCACTATATTATATACTTTATGTGTAAAGTACCAGTGATGTCTCACTTCAAGTCTGTGGTCTGGCAACAACCTGAATTGTAGCAAGTAGTGGAGGGCCCTCGGGTTAAGATGCTTCCCTTTCATCCTAAACTAGAGACCTGGTGCACAAATTCATGCACAGGTGGGGTCCCTAGGCCTGGCTGGTGATCAGGGCTGATTGGGGCTGGGCCATTTGGGGCCTGCTGGCCCCGGGGGAGAATTAGAGGGAGGGACTGCAGGAGATTGACTGGCTGCAGGAGGTTGGCTGTGGGAGGGCACTGACCACCAGGGGACAGCTCCTGTGTTGAGCATCTGCTCTGCGGTGGTCAGTGTTTGTCATAGCGACTGGTCGAGCAGTTGTTCTGGTCATTCCAGTCATTTGATTGTAACAGTCACTTAGGCTTTTATATATATAGTTGGAGAAATATTTAAGATTGTCAAATAGTGGAATAACACAATAAAACTCATAGATATTTTTATGTCAGTATTTTATTATGCATGCTTTAGTGATCATTGTTAGTGAAATATTGTATATATGATACTCTGATAAGATTAATCTAGTAAGGTTGGAAATAATGGATTTTTTATGCATGAGAATGAGTGTGCGTATTTGTGTGTGTATTGGAGAGAGGGGCAATGTTCTCTGAGGATTTGAGAGCAGAGATTAATTTGGAGGCTTGAGCAATAATGCATGTGAGAGATGATAATGGCCTGAACGTACTGACATCAGAAATGGAAAAATGAAATAGATTGTATATGTGGGAGTAAGGATTAGAAAAAGTAAAAAACTGAAAAGTTCTTGACTGAGCCCAAACAAAATTTTTCTGTAGTTTTAAGTTGGGAGAAGAAAAGAGTTCAAATGCAGTAGTTTCTTTCCCCTTATCCATCGGGGATTCAATTTAAGACCCCAGTGAATGCCTGAAGTCATGTATAGTACCAAATCCATTTAGTATGTTTTTTTCTATACATGCACACCTATGACAAAGTTGAATTTATAAATTAGGCACGGTAAGAGATTAACAATAGAACAATTATGACAGTGTGCTATAATTCAAGTGATGCGACAATGATTTCTCTCTCAGAATATCTTACTGTGCTTCACTCACCTTTTCGCTTTATGGCCTCTCTTTGGCATATTTGAATTGCCAGCACCACTCCTATTAGTCTTGGGATTATTGAGTAAAATGATGTAGACTTGAGTTGTTTAGAGCATTGTCCTGATGTGCCAAGGTTGTGGGTTCTATCCTTGGTCAGGGATCAACCAATTAATACATGCATAAGTGGAACAACCAATCAATGTCTTTCTCTATCTCCCTTTCTTAAAAATCAATATAAAAAGTAAACAAACAGACAGATAAATAAGAGTTGAACACAAGCACTGAGATACTGAGATAGTTGACCTGATACCAAGACAGCTGCTAAGTAGGTGGTTAGCATGTGTACACGGATGTGCTGGACAAAGGCCATGATTCATGGGACAGAGTGGGAAGGCGTGAAATTTCATCATGGTGTTCAGAATGAAGTACAGTTTAAAACTTAGGAATTGTTTATTTCTGGAATTTTCTATTCATATTTTCAGGACACAGTTGACCGTAGGTTCCAAACCATGGAAAGTGAAACCATGTATATCAGCTGGGAACTGGCTGCCGTACCACTAAGTGTCTTTCTCTATATCAACCCCCCTTCACCCTCCGTTCTTCTTATGGCCTGACGTTGGGTGCTAGCCTTTGAGAACTGCACAGACTGTCTTGTCCTCCTCCGGGTTCATAGAGGAATTTCTATTGTCCAAGATCTGATGAAGGACACATCTAAAATCTGGCTTTAAGAAAGGAATGCTTTGTGCAGATGTACCACAGTTTTCTGATCCACTCATCTGCTGACGGGCACCTAGGCTGTTTCCAAATTGTAGCTATTGTAAATTGTGCTGCTATGAACATAGGGGTGCATAAATCCTTTCTGATTGGTGTTTGTGATTTCTTAGGATAAATTCCTAAGAGTGGGATTACAGGGTCAAATGGGAGATCCATTTTTAGTTTTTTTGAGGAAACTCCATACTGTTCTCCACAGTGGCTGCA
>PVJN01018706.1:0-38516 GCA_004026805.1 Lasiurus borealis
CCCCCCCCCCCCCCCCCCCCCCCGCAGGCAGCCGCTGCCATTTCAGGAGGGACGACGCCTGTAAATGGAAATAACTGCATTCCACAGGGAGCCCTGGCCCCCACGCCCTCCCGCTTTCATTATTTTTATAAGCTTTTGTGTAAATACATTTTTTATGGATTTTGGAGAGGAAGGGAGAGAGAGAGAGCAACATCAAGGGTGAGAGAGAATCCTGGATTGGCTGCCTCCTGTGTGCGCATACACATACACACACATACACACACACCCCGTACTGGGGATGGAGCCTGCAACCAGGGCCTGTGCCCCAACGGGGAGTCAAACCATGACCTCCTGGTTCATAGGTCGACTGACGCTCAACCACGGAGCCACCCCGGCCGGGTGCTATCTCTCTCTCTCCCTCTCTCTCTCTCTCTCTCTCTCTCTCTCTCTCTCCCCCGCCCCCCCCCTCTTTTAATATGTTTCTTTATTGATTTCAGAGGAGAAGGAAGAGGGAGAGAGAGAGAGAAACATCAATGATGGGAGAGAATCATGGATTGGCTGCCTCCTGCACGCCCTCCCCGCCCCCCCCCCCCCCCCCCCCCCCCCCCCCCCCAACCCAGGCATGTGCCCTTGGCCAGAATCAAACCTGGGACCTTTCCGTCGGTAGGCCGACGCTCCATCCACTGAGCCAAACTGGCTAGGGCTCCCTCCTGTTTTTAAAGTTTTGTCTAGCCGAAACCGGTGTGTCTCAATGGATAGAGCGTCGGCCTGCAGACTGAAAGGTCCCAGGTTCGATTCTGGTCAAGGGCATGTACCTTGGTTGCAGGCACATCCCCAGTAGGGGGCGTGCAGGAGGCAGCTGATGGATGTTTCTCTCTCATCCATGTTTCTAACTCTCTATCCCTCTCCCTTCCTCTCTGTGGAAAGTCAATAAAATATATTAAAAAAAGAAGAAGAAGAAATCGAACCCGCAATAGCAGCTGGGCACAGACGGGACCTTCGCTGGCCCAAGACACAGCTGGGGGGGTGGCGGGAGGACCCGCCCTGTCACATGTGGGCCCCTGAGCACATACGTGGACCCGCGGCCCAGCTCCCAGCGCCTGTGCTGATGGGCTCTTTCTAGCGTTTTCTGTGTGCGGAGGGCGGGCGGTAATGTCAGCGTTCGCGTTAGAGTCAGGCACTCTTCACGGATTGTGCCTCTGGCTCGGGGCCTTGCAAATCCCCGCGAGGTTGGTCACTGTCAGATGGCTGTTACTCCGCAGAACCCTCACCCCAGCCTGTGAGCGGAGAACACGTCTCCTTTGTAACCAGGCAACCCAGGGGACCGGGCTGCCTGTCACGGCTTGAGTCAGTCGGGCAGGGACAGGGGTGCGTCCTAGATGAGCGTTAATTCCAGTCCTGCCGGCAGCGTGGGAGAGCGGCGGGTCACCCACAAACATCTGCTCTGCCCCCCTCCCCACCCCTAAGCCGCCTGCTTATGTTGGGTAGGAGGACAAGGATTATGTGGGGAAGCAGGCAAAAGAGTATGCTAAATGGGCAGTTTACAGGTGATGGGGGCTGGAGTTTGCAAAGGCCTGTGTGTGTGCAAAGGGCTGGAGATTGGCAAAGGCCTGTGGGTGTGCAAAGGCTGGAGGTTGGCAAAGGCCTGTGGGTGTGCAGAGGCTGGAGATTGGCAAAGGCCTGTGGGTGTGCAGAGGCTGGGGGTCTTCCAAGGGCTGGCGGCTCTGGTCTCTGCCACAGGCTGTCAATCTTCCATGATGACAGGCAGGTCCCGGTGGGAGGAGGGGCCATGTGTCCGGGTGAGCCCCCAGTCCCACCGGCCGCTCCCCGCCAGGGAGACCGGGCCTCTGTGATCAGAACGATGCCATCGCGGCTGACGGAGCGGGATGACCATTTCTTACGTCCTCGCTGGTCCCCGACCGTCTGTTTCTGCCCCATCAGTTTGAGGAAACGGAGGCTCAGAAGGCGAATCGTCATCTCACGGCGCCTTGACTCGTGCTGTAGGGCTGAGCCCCGGGCCCCAACACCCCCCCTTCCCTTTCTCCCCAACGTCCGCCCTGGCTCCCCCGCCCCCACCCACCCCTCCTCCCCGGTGGCGGCGGCCTCGGGTAGGGAGGGGACAGCCAGTTGGCGGTCAGCACATTCCACCCAGGGCATCCCAACCAACCGCCACGACCTGGGATGGACCCTAAAGGTCGGCCCCCGAGGCCTTGGCAGATGTTCGCCAGGGGCATTCGGGCTCGAGTTTCAGGCTTCTTCTCGAACTTTCGTTGCAGGACATAACGTGGCAGGACGAGCACTCGGCCCCTTTCTCCTGGGAGACCAGGGTGAGTTGGGTTCCATCGGGATCTGCCCGGCCTCTGGCCAGGACTGGATCCCCAGCAGGCACCATAGGGCGGAGGGTGGCAGGGGAGGTGGGGGTGCTGAGGAAGGGGGAGGGCTGGGGAGGAGTGAGCACCCCTCTGGCTGCCTGGGGTGTGGCCGGCCCAGCCCTGGGGGCCTCGGTGGGGGTGCTGGGGAGGAGAGAGCTTCGAGTGGAGCTCTTCCTTTGAATTTATTTTTTATTTTTACTGGAGGCCCCTGCACCCGAGATTCGTGCCCTCGGGGGTCCCTCCGTCCTGCCCGTGCCCTCTCACAGTCCGGGAGCCCTCGGGGTGTCCGACTGATAGTTTAGGTCAGCTCCCCCCACCTCTACCCCCCCTCCCCGCCCAGAGCAGGCCTAAGCTGGCAGTCGGACATCCTTAGCGCTGCTGTGGAGGCCTGTGGGAGCGCACTGACCACCAGGGGGCGGCTCCTGCATGGAGTGTCTGCCCCCCACTTTGGTCGATTTGCATATTAGCCTTTTATTATAGAGGATTCTTTAACAGATGTGTTTATTGATGTCAGAGAGGAAGGGAGAAGAGGAGAGAAGCTAGAAACAGCCATGATGAGAGGGAATCACAGGGAATCGGCTGCCCCCTGCACGCCCCACATCGGGGATCGAGCCCATAATTCAGGCCCTGGCCGGGAATCGAACCCTGACCTCCCGGTTCATCAATCGACCCTCAACCCCGGAGTGATGCCAGCCGGGCCTGTTTTTGTTTTTGTTTTATTTTTAAAATACATTTTATTGATTTTTTTTACAGAGAGGAAGGAAGAGGGATAGAGAGTTAGAAACATGGATGAGAGAGAAACATCGATCAGCTGCCTCCTGCACGCCCCCCACTGGGGATGTGCCCGCCACCAAGGTCCATGCCCTTGACCGGAATCGAACCCGGGACCCCTCAGTCTGCAGGCCGATGCTCTATCCACTGAGCCACACAGGTCAGGGCCTGTTTTTAACCTGGTTGAGGATTGGGGGTGGTGCCCAGGCAGCTGGGTGCTGACAAGGGGCCCGGGAAAGGCCTGGAGAACAGTTCGAGGTGCGGGGGGCCCGTGGGGTCCCCTCCCCCATGCTGGCCGTCACCGTCCCAGACGCCCGCAGGTCCCCCGGGAGCCCGGTGACTGGAGAAGGCGCGATAAAATCAGGTTCGTGCGTCACCGCTGTCACCGGTCCCTGCGGCCGGCGCGTCTTTGTGGGTCAGCGCTGCCTGCCCGTCCGTCTGTCTGTCTGTCCTTCTGGGCCTGTCCCCTGCCATCGCGGGGCCCACACCACATCTTCCCCGTCGGGCGGCAGGGGGGGTCGCACTGGGTGGTTCGGGGTGGGAGCCAGTGGTGGGCCTTCCCCAGAGCGGTGGCCCCCTCCCTCCCAGGCTTGTCCCCACTGCGTCCTGATGAGGCGAGGTCCACTGCCGGGAAGCCCCCCACTTCCCCCCCCGCCCCCGGCCTCTGGCTTGGAGCCCCCTGCCCTCTGCAACCTGGACTTGGCCACTCCTTGCCTTCAGATATACAGGCTGGTCAGCCCCTTTGGAGCCTGGCCAGCATGTCTCAGTAGTGGAGCTTCAACCTTGAACCAGGAGGTCAGGGTTCGATTCCCAGTCAGGGCACAGGCCCGGGTTGCGGGCTCCATCCCCAGTGTGGGGCCTGCAGGAGGCAGCCAGTCCAGGATTCTCTCTCATCATGGCTGTTTCTAGCTTCTCCCTCCCTCTCGCTCCCTCTCTGACATCCATGCAAACCCGTGAAAAGCACCATCCTCCCTCCCAGGCTGACCCAGGTGCCTCTGTTGCTCTGACTTCTCCATCCCAGAGGGAGGCTGGGAGGGGGACCCAGAGGGGGGTTCAGCTGGGGTGGGGGGGTCAGACCGGCGTCTTCCCACTCCTGTCGGCCCGGCCCGGCAGGGCAGGCGAGCGGGGGCGGGGAGGGTGCCCCTGGGACCCCGGGGGGACGCCCCTCTCAGGCTCCTGACATTGAAGAGGAAAAACGCGGCCCTGGGAATGCTCCCGAGAAGGGGCGGGCCCGAGGATGCTGGGCATTCCGGCCCAGGCCGGTCCCAGGCCGTCCGTCCATCGCGCTGGGCTGGGGGCCCCTGGGAGACAGACACCTGCAGAGGCGGTCAGGCCTGGCACTGCCGGCTGGGGAACCCCACCTCCACCCCCACCCTCACCTCACTGTACTTTCCATCCCCGAGATGTCTGGACTTTCTCTTTATTTAAAAAAAAATTTTTTTTTTAATTGATGTCAGAGAGGAAGGGAGAGGGAGAGAGAGAAACATCTGTGATGAGCTGCCTCCCGCACGCCCCCCACTGGGGATGGAGCCCGCCACCCGGGCCTGTGCCCCGACCGGGGATCGAACCCTCACCTCCTCCTGGTTCACAGGTCGACCCTCACCCCCTGAGCCCCGCCGGCCGGGCCCTATCTCCCCCTCTTCTCCGTCCGCTCCCCTCTCCGGAGGGATGGCAGAGAGCATGGATGTTCAACGGGTTGTGGATTTTTTTAGGTTTTGCTCCAGAAAACCCGTCTCTCTCTCTCTCTCTCTCTCTCTCTCTCTCTCTCTCCCCCACCCTCTCCCCCTCCCCTACAGCATCTAGCTCTGCCGAGGCCGCCAAGCCAAACAGTTGGTTCTGGCCGCGGCTCCCGCCCCGGGATTGTCCGCATTCCTCCCCCGTGAGTGGGACGCAGAAATAGACACTGGCCCCGCTGTGGTCTGTCTGTTTTTAGAACGGACGTGGCCGGCCAGGCCCCGGGTCCCCGCTGGGGTCACTGACGCCCTGTTCTGGCTGGACCGACTCCCCCTCTTATGTCCCCCCTCCCCCCACCCACCCCGAACACCCTCCCAGCCGGCTCTTCGGTGCGGCTGTGGGCATCGCCGGACGGGAGAGAGCTTCCTGTTCATTCCCATCTCTCCTGAAATTCCCAGGCTGGCCCTGGCCAGTGTGGCTCAGCGGATAGAGCGTCAGCCCGCGGACAGAAGGGTCCCGGGTTCAAGTCCCGTCAAGGGCATGGGCTCTGGGTTGCAGAATCGATCCCCGGTGTGAGGCGTGCAGGAGGCAGCCGGTGCATGATGCTCTCTCTTTATCGATGTGTCTGTCCCTCTCCCTTCCTCTCTGAAATCAATTAAAAATTTAAAAAAAAAGGCCGAAACCGATTCGGCTCAGTGGAGAGAGTGTCGGCAGCCTGAAGGGTCCCGGGTTCAGTTCCGGTCAAGGGCATGTGTCTTGGCGGCGGGCACATCCCCAGTGGGGGGTGTGCAGGAGGCAGCTGATGGATGTCTCTCTCTCATCAATGTTTCTGGCTCTCTGTCCCTCTCCCTCCCTCTGCCTTGGGGAGAGAGGACTCGGGGTCAGATACACCAGGGGGTGTATGGGTTCCTCCATCTTCATCCCAAAGTGCCCCAACCTGCTCAGCCCGCTCTCCTCTCCAGGGGACACCCCCTCCCTCGTCCCCCCGCCCTGGAGGAGCGGGGCCTGGTCTCCGTGTGCCTGAGGGGCCCAGGGAGCAGGTCCATCCCTGCTGGAAGAGGTTGATCACACCCAGCCGAGTGATGCCCTTCCCACTCGCCCCACCAGCCTGGGCCTCTCCGGGTGCCTCTGGCCCCGCCCCTCCACGTAGGCAGCCAGCCCTGCCTTCTGGAGGCTTCTCCGCAGGGATCTCCGAGGGAGAAATTGCTGCTCCCAAAAAAGCCGGGGGCGGGGAGGAGGGGGGGCCGGACGGAGGCCTCACTTGTCCTGCTCACACTGCAATTTCCACATCAAAGTCGGCCCTGTTCTCCGTGGGGGTTTTTTTTTGTATTTTTTTTGTAGGTTTTTTTTTTGTTTTTAGCAATTTGCTTATTTAAAGAAAAAACCATCTCTGTGTCTGTTCTGCCCTGGGGTTTGGAAGGACGCTGGGTGCAGATGGTTTGCTCAGAAACAGGCTTTTAGAAATCCGGTGAGAAATCCCGGATACACACGTCATCTAGAAATCGGGCTGCGGACAAGAAATCAGGCTGCTGTCCACTGGGACGCCACTCCTGGGGGCCCTGGCTGTTTGTGGTGGGTGTTGGTAATCCTCGCCTGAGGAGATTATATACACACTAGAGCAGAGGTTCTCAACGTTCCTCAGGCCGCGACCCTTGCATACAGCTCCTCATGGAGTGGTGACCCCCAACCATGACATGTTGCTACTGTGATGCATCGTGACGTAAATACCTGCATTTTCCGAGGGTCTTAGGCGACCCCTGGGAAAGGGTCGTTTGACCCCTGAAAGAGTCGTTCATCCCCAAAGGGGTCGCGACCCACAGGTTGAGAACCACTGCACTAGAGGCCTGGTGAACGGTATTTGTGCAAGAATAGACTGTCCGCTGGAGCCGGTGTGACTCAGTGGATAGAGCGTCAGTCTGTAGGCTGAAGGGTCCCGGGTTCGATTCTGGTCAAGGGCATGGACCTTGGTGGTGGGCACATCCCCAGTGGGGGGCGTGCAGGAGGCGGCTGATGGATGTCTCTCTCTCATCGATGTTTCTGACTTTGTATCCCTCTCCCTTCCTCTCTGTAAAAAAATCAATAAAACATATTTAAAAAAATAAAAATAATAAAAATAAAAAAGAGAGAGAGAGTTCTAGAAAATGGGCAGCAAAGCTTGGTGCCCGCTGCCGGGTGGGTGCTGGTGCGGTGCACGCCTGTCCCCCGGGTTCTAAGGCTCCTCTCTCTCTCCTCCCCCTCTCCCCGGTACCCCCCGGCAGAGCCAGATGGAGTTCAGCGTCTCCTCCTTATCCATCCAGGAGCCCGGCGTCGGCGGCCTCACCCCCGCCGCCAGCGAGCCCCGCCCGCCTGCGTCCAAGGCCGGCCAGGGCCCCGGGCCCGCCCTGCGCCCCGCCCCGGGCAGCAAGCCCTCCGGCCCCGACGGCCCGGGCCCCGCCCGCAAGGACGAGGAGGCCGCCTTCTGGAAGATCAACGCCGAGCGGTCCCGCGGGGAGGGCGCCGAGGCCGCCTTCGCCTCGCTGACGCCCAGCCAGATCAAGTCCATGGAGAAGGGCGAGAAGGTGCTGCCCCCCGCCGCCCCGAGGGACCGGGAGGCCAGGGCGGAGCGGCCCGGCCACCTGCGCGCCGAGCCACTGGGCGGCGTCCAGCCCCAGGGACCCCCGCCCGGCCAGGCGGGCTCCGGGATGGCATCGGAGGAAGGCGGCTCCTCCTCGGAGCCCGGGGTGAAGCCGCTGCCGCTCTCCCCCGAGGCCGGCCCGGTGGACGGGGAGTCGGTGGCGGACGAGCTGTTCTCCGGACCCAGCGCTGCTCAGGTGGGTGGTCTGGCTGCGGGTGGGGGGGATGGAAGGAAGGGGGACCTTCCTGTGGGAGAGACGGGGGTGTTTCCCCTCCATCCTGGCCACTGTGAACCGGCAGCACGCACCTGTTGGGGGTCCCGTTTTTGTGGTCTTTTGGGGTTTGGTTTGGTTAATCCTCACCGAGGATGGGATGTTTTCCCAGAGAGAGAAAGGAGGGGGAGGTTGAGAGAAACATCGATGTGAGAGACACACACAGTGAGTGGTTGCCTCCCAGCAGGAGCTGCCACCGGGGCCGGGGATGGAGCCACCAACCAAGCATGTGCCCGTGAGACAGGAATCGCAGCCTCCAGGACCCTTCGGTCCGAGGGCCGACGCTCTGCCCATTGAGCCACATCAGCCAGGGCTCCAGTTCCCCGGGGTGGCTCCACCTTTAACTCCGAGGGGCACATTCCCATGGGCAAGAGTCTGGTTTCCCCACATCCTTGCCAATGCTTGTTATTTAAAATATATATATATATATATATGTATATATATATATATATATATTATTGATTTCAGAGCAAAGAGGGAGGGAGAGAGAGAAACATCCATGACGAGAAGGAATCACGGATCAGCTGCCTCCACGCCCCACACTAGGGATCGAGTCTGCAACTCGGGCCTGTGCCCTGACCGGGAATCGAACCGTGACCTCCTGGTTCCTAGGTCAACCCTTAACCCCAGAGCCACACCAGCCAGGCCTCCCCATACTTTTTATTCTCTCAGCTTTGCAAGGTGTGTGTGTATGTGTGTGTGTGTGTGTGTGAGTAAGTGTATGTGTGTGTGTGTTACATCAGAAAGACTGTAACGTGTTCTCTTTTTTTTATATATATATTTTATTGATTTTTTACAGAGAGGAAGGGAGAGGGATAGAGAGTTAGAAACATGGATGAGAGAGAAACATCCATCAGCCGCCTCCTGCACACACCCCTTACTGGGGATGTGCCCACCACCAAGGTCTATGCCCTTGCCCCAAATCGAACCTGGGACCCTTCCACAGGCCGACGCTCTATCCACTGAGCCACACCGGTTTCGGCTGTAACGTGTTCTCTTATTCCATGACTCCATGTACACATGCCTGTCTTTCCTCCTCTGCTGTGTATGTTGGTCTGGCAGCTGCTCGCAGACACGTCTGGGAACAGAGAGGAGAGTAAATCCGGGCCGAGCGTAGCTAGCATTGAATTTGATTTTTTTTAAAATTTTTATTGTTGATAGCATTACAGATGTCTCCCCTTCCCCCCCCCAACTTCTCCCTCTCCCAGCCCCCTACCCAACCCCCAGTCTCCACCACCCTCTTGCCCGGGTCCCTGGGCTGTGCCGATAAGTATATACGTTCTGGGGTTGATCTCTTCCCATCCCTCCTCCCCCCAACCCCACATGGAGGCATGTCGGTTGCATTGAATCTGATTTTAAAATTTTCTGCGGAAGCAGCCTCCCTCATTTGGGTCATTTTAGATGAGATGCTGTTTTTAGGTTACGCGGCACCAAAAAAAGTCATCCTCCTGCTTACGGGCGTCTCTGTCTCTCTCTCCCGCAGGTCAGCACCAGCAGTGTCATCCTGAAGTCGGGGTTTGATTTTCTGGACAACTGGTAAACCGCGGGAGACACACACACACACACACACACACACACACACGCACCAACGCCACCAAGAAACCACGAACCCCCGAGGACCCCCGCCGTGGGGGGCGGCCGGCGGGGCCGGTGGGACAGACAGCCTTTCCCCGGAGCCGCACCCCGTCTCTGTACGCAGTTTTTGTTATTTTTTTTAATCTTTTGGAAACTGGTAAAGAACCGCCGTGTTCGCATTTCCAGATCTCCCCCCTTTTTGCTAAGGCCCCTGATGTATGTGCTGTATTTTTACGATCTGACTGACCACCGGCGTTTCCGAATTTCTAGAGACTGCTCGGCGCTCCTGTGGCAACTCTTGTCACCTCGACTTCTGTCCCCGCCCCCGGGGGGGTCCCCCCTCCCTCCGAGAAAGGGCTCTCTCTCTGTCCACCAGTCACAGAAGTGACCAAAGTAGCCTCCGTCCATCTCCTTCTCCTTCATCCCTCCCCCACATCATCCTCCCTCCCCCCCGTTTTCTCCTTCTGGGTTTCCTTGGACGCATGACCTTGGGTGACCTTGGGCGGGTGGTGGTTGGCACTCAGCAAGGCGGCATCAGCAGGCCGGCTGTGGTGGTGGACGGATGTGTTCCCCACGTGCCTCCCCCCACCCCCCTCCCCTCGCTCCCCGCGGCCCAGGGATCCCCTGGCCCAGTGGTTCTCAACCTTCCTCAGGCCGAGACCCTTACATACAGTTCCTCATGGGGTGGTGACCCCCAACCATGAAATTTTGCTACTATTTGCATCGTGATGTAAATATCTGCGTTTTCCCATGGTTTTAGACGACCCCTGTGAAAGGGTTGTTTGACCCCCCCAAAGGGGTCGCGACCCACAGGTTGAGAACCTCTGCTCTGGCCGACCCCCACACCCCATCCTTGCGCCAGTCGTGGAGTGGGGTGTCCATAGGTTTTGTAATAACCTCTCCTTCTCTAGATCTCTGCTAACGTTTGTACTGTTTTCTTCCCGGGCGGTCTTTGCTGCTTCTGTGGCCCCTGGGGGTGTCCCTCTCCCCGCCCCGCCCTCCCTCCCCTCCTCGAGGCGGGGTGTCAGGGTCACCTGAGGACTCGGCTCTTCTGATTGGTTTGCGAGACTTCCAGCCCGACCTTGGCTGGGGCTTTTGCATCCCGGGGACCCTCCCGAGCCCTGCCCACCTGCCCACTGCAGAAGCTCCAGAGTCCGGTGTCTGCGGGGACCTGGAGACCTCAGTCATCATAGCAACGGCGTCTCCCGGAGAGGGAAGGACCTCGCACCCACGTCTGCTCCAGTGGGCGTGGCTCCCAGGCTGCCCCGGAGCAGGGCGGGCCCCTGCACCCGCCTCCCACTCCACCCCCACCCCACTTCCAGCCCAGAGCTGCGTGAACCCCGCCCCTACCCCCCAGCGTGATGGACACGCACCTGTCACTGTGTTCTGCTCACCGACGCCTTAATCCCGCCAGTCCTGCCAGCCAGCCCGTGGGCTCAGCGTCCACGCCTGCGTTTTTTTTTTGTTTGTCTCTTTGTTTTTTTAATTTTTATTATTTTTAAAAAAATATATCTTGATTTTTTACAGAGAGGAAGGGAGAGAGATAGAAACATCGATGAGAGAGAGACATGGATCAGCCACCTCCTGCACGCCCCCCACTGGGGATGTGCCCGCCACCAAGGTCCATGCCCTTGACCAGAATCGAACCTGGGACCCTTCAGTCTGCAGGCCGACGCTCCATCCACGGAGCCACACCGGTTTCAGCTGTTCCTTTGTGTGTTTTTTTTTTTTTTTTAAACACGCCTCTCTGTTTCCCGGGACGGAACTGAACCGGCCTCCAGAATATTTTCTCTGGTTCCGCGGGGAGGCCCTCGGCCACGCTCCCTTGTTGTTTTTTCCAGGAAAGTTTCTGCCAAAACCGCGGCGTCGCCGGCGCCGGGCTAGGTTCCTGCCAACGCTGATCGCTTCGCGTCCCCACACCTCACCCGGGCCCTCGGGTGTCCTTTTGCTGACTGAGTTTTTTTTTTAAGAATATATTTGTATTGATTTCAGAGAGAGGAAGGGAGAGAGAGAGAAACGTCCATGATGAGAGAGAATCCTGCATCCGCTGCCTCCTGCACGCCCCACACTGGGGAGGATGGAGCCCGCATCCCGGGCCTGTGCCCTGTCCGGGGAATCGAACCCTGACCTCCTGGTCCACAGGTCGATGCTCAGCCCCTGGGCCCCACGGGCCGCCCGGGCTGCTGGCTGTCTTGGTTGTGGCAAATACAGGCTCTCCCTGGGCTGTTTACAGGGAGTTGAGCTAGACGAGGGCGGAGATGTTTGCAGCAAGGTGTGGGGCACGGAGCCTGAAGTCCTGGTGGGAGCAGTGCAGGGGGGTGGGGCCGAGCCCCCGGCATCCCTCCTGCCCTGATGGGGGCAGCCTGCACTCTCAGACCCCAGCCCAGAAAGCGGGGTGCCTTAGGAACCCAGAGACGTGCAGGCGTGCGTCTGCGTTCCTCCCTGTGGGTAGCAGGATGGAAAGATCGGGGTCCTGGGCCATCCCCACGAGGTGATGCCCATCTGTCCCGGGAGACGAGGCAAATCTCTCTCTCTCCCACGGAGCCCCTTCACGGCCTCCCAGGAAACCCCAAGGGGTCCTGAGTCCGGTGGCTTCGCCCACTTTGGGGAGGAAAGGAACTGGAGAGGGAGAAGCAGCGGCCCGGAGGAGGAGGAGGACGCCGGCCCGGCCCCAGGTCCGCACTCCGCCGGGCCTTGGGGTCCTCCTCGGATCCGCAGCAGCCTGGGTCCTCCTGGGAGCCCCTGCCCCGTACCTCCACATCGGGAGGAGGGGGGAAATTAAGCTCTTATGCTTGCCACCCTTTTTTCCCGCCCTGGGTATCGGGACGGACCTTCTAAAGCCAGGAGTTTCTGTTTATTATTATTATTATTACTATTATTTTTTAAATTACACCCTTTTCAGCAGAAGCCTCTATGTGTTGGGGTTCACCACCCCACCCCCCCGGGCCCCCGCGCCCCGGATTCAGCTCAAGGATCCAGCGTCTTGCTCTGGGCGATTTGTCTGGCAGACTCTTCCCGAGAAGCCAGCCCCGGGCCTGAGTCCTTCTCTCGCCCTCCTTCCCACACCCCTGCCTCCCCCCATCCCCACCCTCCGGGTCTGGACCCGCCGCCCACGTGGGGGGGACCCGGGGGTGGCGGCCTCCTTTTCTTTCCGCCTCTCCTTCTTTGATACCGTTTTTCCAAGATGAACGTTCTTACTGACGCCTTGTCACCGGTTGTATTTTCTACGAACAGCCTTTAATAAAGCCGTTTCCGTGAGTCCAGACCTGTCTGTGGGGGCCTCTGGGCGGGGTGGGGTGGGCAGGAGGCCTGGGAGGAGGAGACTGCTGAGCACGGCAGTCTGGTCCCCCGAAGCCTTTGGCCACGGACCAGTCTGCCCAGGGGTCTGTGGGTCCCAATGCAAAGCTGGGGCCGAGGCTCAAACCACTGAGCCACGCCGGCCGGGCTAGTGACCATCCCTTTAGAACGTAACGGTCCACTGGGAGGGACCAGAGGCAATGCCGACCTCACACGCAGACGCTGAGTTCTGCTGAGTTTATTTATTTTTTAAAATATATTTTATTGATTTTATTACAGTGAGGAAGGGAGAGGGACAGAGAGCTAGAAACATCGATGAGAGAGAGACATTGACCAGTTGCCTCTTGCACGCCCCCTCCTGGGGATGTGCCCGCCACCAAGGTCCATGCCCTTGACGGGAATGGAACCTGGGACCTGGGACCCTTCAGTCCGCTCTATCCACTGAATCACACTGGTTTCGGCAGAAGACTATTCAACATATTTTATTGACGGAAGGGAGAGGGACAGAGAGCTAGAAACATTGATGAGAGAGAGAGACATCGATCAGCTGCCTCCTGTACAGCTCCTACTGGGTGGGGATGTGCCCGCCACCAAAATACATGCCCTTGACCGGAATCGAACCCGGGACCTTTCAGTCCGCAGGCCGACGCTCTATCCATTGCTGAAAGGAAGGAGGTGGCGTGTCTCCCAGAGGCCGGGTCCTGCTGGGACCTACCCGGGACCCTTGGGAGTGGCCCCCTTCTCTTCCGGACCGGGAACCTGGAGCCGTCTGGGAACCGGAGGCAGGAGGGGCTACCCGCCCCCTCCTCTCCCTCCGCCCAGCCAGCCAGGACCAGCCACCCTGGACGGCAAAGCAGGAATCCAGAGCACAGAGCAAGGCGGCCCAGACAGGCCCGGGGCCGATGGAGGTCCCACGGCCGGCAGGAGGGGCCCCCCGCCCGGGACCCAGGGACCCGGGCTCCTCTCCCAGGCCAGGTCCGCCAGGTGCTCACGCACTCGCCCCTGGCCGTCCGCTCGCCCCAAGGAGGAGGAAGTTCCCCTCCTCGCGGACATCACCGATAGGCCGCCGTCCACCCGGAAGGGAGGGGCCATTCAGGTCCGAGGAGGGGGTCTCTTCCTCCCTCCACCTGCAGGCCTCCTGTCTGCCTCCCTCCCAGCTCCCCCCTCTTCCTTCCCCTCTCTTCTCCCCTTCCCTTGCCTATCCCCCCGGCGGGCATCGGTAGCAAGCAACGCCTGCTGCCAGTTCACAGCTGCGGAGCCCGGAGGCCTTCACCCTGGCGCTTGGCAGGCGGCCGGCTCTCGGGATAATGGCGCTTTGTCACCGCCGGCGAGGCAGCGTGTGAGCTGAGCTGGCACCGCCGGCCCCGCAGCCCTGCTCGCCAGGCCACGTGCTCGGGCGCCCGGGAGCTCTGCACCCCGAACCCCCCGGGGCCTTAGACCCAACCTTCACAGGAGGGGCCATGGCACCAGTTCAGGTGGGCAGGTAAGTCAGCGGAGGACAGGGGTCCGTCCATTCAAATGTCCATGTGGCCCAGCCGGTGAGGCTCAGCGGGTTAGTGTTGACCGATGAACCAGGAGGTCAGGGTTGGATTCCCGGTCAAGGGCACAGGCCCAGGTGGCGGGCTCCATCCCCAGTGTGGGGTGTGCAGGAGGCAGCCGATCCATGGTTCTCTCTCATTGATTCTCTCTCTCCTTCCTTCCTCTCTGAAATCAATTTAAAATATATACATAGCCGAGACCGGTGTGGCTCAGTGAACAGAGCGTCGGGCTGCGGACTGAAAGGTCCCAGGTTCGATTCCGGTTGGGGGCATTTACCTTGCTTTCGGGCACATCTCCACTGTAGGGCATGCAGGAGGCGGCTGATCGATGTCTCTTTCTCATCGATATTTCTAACTATCCCTCTCCCTTCCTCCCTGTAAAAAATCAATCAAATATATTTTTAAATAAATAAATAAATAAAATATATACATATATGGCCCTAGCCGGCTTGGCTCAGTGGATAGAGCATCGGCCTGTGGACTGGAGGGTCCCAGGTTCGATTCCGGCCAAGGGCACATGCCTGGGTTGCAGGCTTGATCCCCGGTGGGGGGCGTGCAAGAGGCAGCCAATCAGTGATTCTCTCTCATCATTGATGTTTCTATCTCTCCTCTGAAATCAATAAAGAAATATATTAAAAAATATATATGTATATATACACATATACATATATATACATATATATACATATATATATAAAGTCCACGTGGTTGTTCAGTGTTGGACTATCACCCCTGCTGTCAGGGAGGGAACTTAAGCTGTCTCAGTAGAGACCTATGTCCCCCCACCCCAGCCGAGGTCTCTGTTACTAAAAAACGGAACATTAATAAACAGACCAGCCAACTTAGACCGGCTGAGGCTCAGCTCACATTGCATTTCATTGGCTGGCAGGCTGGCGCCCTCCCTCAGCTCTGGTCCCGTAAAAGGAGGGAAGACACCCATTAACCTGGAGACCAAGGAGCGAACACACAGACACACACACACACACACACAGATCATCATTTTTGATGAATTTTACAAAAACCAGTCACCAAGGCAGACAGACACAGACTAGTTAACTAGTTTCGTGTTTTTTGCCTCGTAGTTTCTCATATCTCCACCTCTGTCTCTCATCTCACGGATGATGTATTTTTTTTTTTCGGTTAACCCTTACTCAGGAATACTTTTTCCCAATTTTTTAAAATTATATTTTTAAAATATATTTTATTGATTTTTTACAGAGAGGAAGGGAGAGGAAAATAGAAACATCAATGAGAGAGAGACATTGATCAGCCACCTGCTGCACACCCCCCACTGGAGATGTGCCCGCAACCAAGGTCCATGCCCTTGACCGGAATCGAACCTGGGTCCCTTCTGGTCCCCAGGCCAACGCTCTATCCACTGAGCCACACCGGGCTCTACGGGATATTTGAATACAGCGATGGAAGCTACATTAACGCCAGCGTTTCTGCCCACTGGGAGGCTGAGAGATTAGTAACAGGGTGGGGAGGAGGAGGGGGAGGAGAGGAAGGCATGGGTGGGGAGGCCTGGCCCAGGGTGTCAGGGACAGCACAGCGAGGACACTCAGTCTTCCCAGATCGGGTGGCGTGGGGGGCCGTGGGGGCGGACAGGGCTGGACAGCGGGTGGATGGGCTGCATCACCTCGGGGAGCCTCAGATGTTCATTGTCAGGTAGATGAACTGGGAAGGAAGAGGAGAGAGAGAGAGAGAGACATGAGCCAATGAACCCTCCACCTCCCCACGCGCCTCGGAGTGGCCCCTTGGCCCAGGCCCGGGAGCTCCGCCCTCTGACCACCCTCCACCTGCCACCTGCGTGCCCAGAAGCTCAGCCTCTTTGAAGGCCCTGACCCTTGGCTGCCTCTGGTCACTCTGCATTTCTAAGCGCCTCCCCTAGGTGGCACCCACGCTGCTGGCTGTGGGACCACTCGGGGCAGCTGGGAGGGGACAGTCCACACCTCCACGCCTCGCCTCTTCCCAGCCTCCGAACCCCCTTCCTGCCCTTCCCCTCCATCATGTGTGCAGTGATCAGCCCACGTCGCTGGGTTTCTGTGGAGTTTGCACATGTGTGCGCCTTCCTATGTGCACACGTGTGCGCACGCAGACACACACACACATGCGTGCACATGCCAGGAATCACGAGACCCCCGGGATGACATGAGCCAGGGGTCCAAGAGCGAATGGGGGCCTGGAAGGCAGGCTGAGGAGCCCTCGAGGCGGAAGGAAGGAAGGAAGGAAGGAAGGAAGGGAGGAAGGAAAAGGAGGAGGAGAAGGTGGGGCTTGCAGGCTCACTGGTCCCCCGGGGATGCATCTCTCTGTGCCTCAGTTTCCACTTTCTGCAAAATGGGAGGCTATCCATCCTGAGCTCGGAGGGCTATGGTGACAGTCCCGTGGACGGCTAGGTGCACAGGACATACACATAGTAGCCGTGTGCGCGTGTTGCTGTGTTTCCCCAAAAGCTAAATGTCCACCCTCGCAGGCCCTCCTGCCTTCGGAGGATGGAGCGTGGGGACCTCGGGGCCCGGCGCTGCCTGGGTTCCCGGGCGGGAGGCCGTACCTCATTGATGTTGAGATGAATGAACTCCTTGTTCTGGGTGCTGAGCGCCTGGAACACGCCTGGTGGGAGGGGAGACGGAGAGAAAGGCGACCCGGTGCAGATGGGTCCTGCAACAGGCTGCACACCCCGCCTTCACCCTCACCCCCCGAAGCCTGCAGGGGAGCTGCTCCCCCTGGTGGTGAGCGCGGGTATGACACAGGCCCGGCTCGGCCCGCTGCTGATGGGGTTTCGCTCTGGCATGGGGGTGACTCTGGGAGCCGGTGGCCTTGGCCCCGGGGTGGCCCCGGGTGGTCACCCACAATGTCCAGCCGGCTGCTGGGTCTCAGACATCTCCTGATCCTCGCTGTTGGGGGAGCTAAGACCCCTGACTACCCAGCCCCCCCCCCCCTCCTGGCAGGATGGAAGGGCCTGCAGGTGGGGTTTTGCAGGAGTCGTGTTAAGCCTGGGGGTCCCTTAGGAGCGGGGAGCCCTGTGGGTGCGCCCACGCGGGGGAGGAGCCGGGGGCTGTGTCTGCCAGTAACCCCAGCGCCTGGCTGTGCTCCCTGGGGCTCCATTGTTGCTCCTCTCAGTCCAGGGGGTGCAGGCCGTCCCCCCTGGCTGTCTCTGACTGTCCCCTGGGACCGGGGAAAGACCACAGATGGCCCGGGTGGAGCGTCCACCTGTGGGCCAGGAGGTGCCGGTCTCTGCCCCCCTCTTTGGCAGGTTGGTCTGCCCCCGGCCCCGGGAGGTGGCGAGGGGCGTGGCCTCCCCCCGGGGCCGGGTACGGGCGCTCGGACCCGGACACTCACGGCTGGCGTTCTCCAGCCGCACCAGGCAGTTGAGGAAGTCGTCGAAGCCCAGCTGCAGGTCGGGGTCCGCGTACCGGAGCACCACCAGCTGCAGGAGGCGGCCGCTCAGCTGGAAGCCTGGGGTGGGGTGGGGGCAGAGGCGCCTGAGTCCCCCAAGAGCTGGCAGCGGGGGCTCTGGAAGGGGGTCCCCGATCCCATCTGCACGCGGTGGGCAGTGTGCGTGTGTGTGTCTCTGTGTGTGTGTCTGTGTGTCTCTGTGTGTGTGCATGCGTGTGTGTCTGTCTCTGTGTGTATCCGTGTGTTTGTGTGTGTCTGTGCTTATGTGTGCATCTCTGTGTGTCTGTGTGTGTGTCTGTTTGTGTGTGTCTCTGTGTGTGTCTGTTTGTGTGTGTCTCTGTGTCTCTGTGTGTCTGTATGTGTGTGTCTGTGTGCATGCGCGTGTCTCTGTGTTTATGTGTGTATGTCTGTGTGTCTCTCTCTGTGTGTGTCTCTGTGTATCTGTGTGTGTCTGTGTCTGTGCATGTTTGTGTCTGTGCATGTTTGTGTGTGTGTCTGTGTGTGTCTGTGCATGTTTGTGTCTGTGTCTATGTGTGTGTGCATGTTTGTTTGTGTGCATGTTTGTGTGTGTCTCTCTGTGTGTGCGTGTTTATGTGTGTCTGTGTCTGTGCATGTTTGTGTCTGTGTGTCTGTGTGTGTGTGTGTGTGTGTGTGTGTGTGAAGAGTTGCCCGCCCGCATGACTCAGTGGTCACGGTTCAGTTCGATTCCCGGTCAGGGCAACTGTGTGTGTGTGTTGGGGGGCAGGAGGGGCTGCAGGTGAAGTCACGGTTGACCCTTCAGAGTTCAATGAGCTCATGGTCTTAATTGTTGTTGTTTTTATAAAGATATATTTTTACTGATTTTAGAGAGAGGAGGGGAAAGAAAGAGAGAGAGAGAGCAACATCCATGAGGAGAGAGACTCATGGATCGGCTGCCTCCTGCACGCCCCACCCTGGGGATGGAGCCCACAGCCCGGGCCTGTGCCCTGACCGAGAATCGAACTGTGACCTCCTCCTGGTTCACAGGTCGATGCTCAGCCACGGAGCCATGCCGTCCAGCTCTGTGCCCGGAGAGAGCACCAGCCCTGGAGGTCAGAGACCAGCCCCCACCTAGGGCGTGCCACCCTTTCGGCCCCTGGCTGTCCCTCCTTAGGGCCTCCCCCATCTGCACCTCACCCCCCCATCAGACCATGTCCAGGTGCCAGGCGCTGCCTCACCTGCGGCTCTCAGCGCGCTCCGCAGCTCATAGGAGGACATGGTGCCCGACTTGTCGGCATCGAACTGGAAGAAAAGGTTCTGGGGAGACACAGAGGCCGTGAGGACCACGAGGCCCCGGCGGTGCCTTCGACGGCACGAACGGGGGGCGGGAGGGGTGTCTCCTGACAAGAGTGGGAGGCAAGGGCGGGGCCTCCAGGGGAAGGTGTCCCTGCTTTCCCTGGTCATTTGGGCAGTTTACTGGGCCGCTGCTTTACCTTCAGAAGCAGGTGCTGGGGTCCCTCCTGGTTCTGCCTTTGCCCTCTGAGCACAGACCCCGGACCCCACACCCTCTGAGCACAGACCCCCGGCCAGCTGTGTCTCGGCCTTTTAAAACCCCCTCTGGCTGAAACCGGTGTGGCTCAGTGGATAGAGCGTCGGCCTGTGGACTGAAAGGTCCCAGGTTCAATTCTGGTCAAGGGCATGTACCTTGGTTGCAGGCGCATCCCCAGTAGGGGGCGTGCAGGAGGCAACTGATGGATGTCTCTCTCTCTCATCAATGTTTCTAACTCTCTATCTCTTTCCCGTCCTCTCTGTAAAAAATCAATAAAATATATAAAAACAAAAACAAAAACAAAAAAACCCTCTGGCCCAGCCAGCATGGCTCAGTGGTGGAGCGTGGATCTATGAACCAGGAGGTCAGGGTTCGATTCCCGGTCAGGGCACAGGCCCGGGTTGAAGGCTGCATCCCCAGTGTGGGATGTGCAGGAGGCTGTCTCAATCCAGGATTCTCTCTCACCAGGGATGTCTCTCTCCTTCTCCCTCTCCCTTCCTCTCTGAAAACAATAAGAATCTATTAAAAATATAGAGCCGAAACCGGTGTGGCTCAGTGGATAGAGCATCGGCCTGCGGGCTTAGTCCCGGGTTCGATTCCGGTCAAGGGCATGTATCTTGGTTGCGGGCACATCCCCAGTAGGAGGCGTGCAGGAGGCAGCTGATGGATGTTTCTCTCTCATCGATGTTTCTAACTCTGTATTCCTCTTCCCTCCTCTCTGTGGAAAATTAATATATTTAAAAAAATAAAAAATATGTATATAGAGCCTCCTCCACTCTGGGCTGGCCACGCGCGGCCCAGGGCACATACCGTCCACATCTTCAGCTTCCCCCAGAACACTTTGAACTCCTCGAACTCCAGCTTCCCGTTGCCGCTGGTCTGTGCCGAGCGCGTGAAGGAAAACACGAGTGTGTTTCCACCGCAGGTCCTGGGGGGACCTCCCACCTGGGACTACAGGGGGGAGGGGCACTGGGCTGGCGGGGTGACCTGGGGGCACAGTCTTGGCTTTGAGGGAGTTGGTTTCTTTCTCTCTCTCCCCCGCTCCCTTCCTCTCTGAAATCAGTAAAAAAATATATTTTTGCCAAAACCGGTGTGGCTCAGTGGATAGAGCATCGACCTGCGGACTGAAGGGTCCCAGGTTTGATTCCGGCCAAGGGCATATTCACTGGTTGCAGGCACATCTCCAGTGTGGGGTGTGCAGGAAGCGGCTGATCGATGTCTCTCTCCCATCGATGTTTCTAACTTTCTATCCCTCTCCTTTCTTCTCTGTGAAAAATCAATAAAATATATTTAAAAAAATTGTTAAGGAAAAAGGAGCGCCCTGCAGGTCTTCTAGGAAGGTCTGCGCCGTAGAGAGAGCTTAGCGGCTGCTTCTGCCTGCGCGCCGGGAAGGATACGTCCATGAGAGAGACGATGTTCTTACAGGAAATCAGACTCAGCTTGTGGAACCGGATGCCCTTTTCTGAAACCACAGAGAGCGCAGATGCAGGTCACCCTGGATGGCATGCCCGCCACCACCTGCTGGAGCCCAGCTGTGGCAGCTCTAGGGGAGAGGGGGGGAGGGAGATGGGGAGATGTGCTCCCGCTCTGAGGATGCTGCTGTGCCTTTCGGGAGGAAAATTGGCAAAAGGTGGAGAAAACCTTAAAAAAATGGGACTAGCCTTTCAGCCCGTGGATTCTAGGTTGAAGAATGCCAAGGAACGTGTTATCAAGTCAGATTTTTCTCACCTCCCTGGCTGGTGTGGCTAAGTTGGATAGAGCATCGGCCTGCGGACTGAAGAGTCCCAGGTTCGATTCCGGTCAGGGGCACAGGCCCGGGTTGTGGGCTCAATCCCCAGTGGGGGGCGTGCAGAAGGTGGTTTCTCTCCATCACGATCCGTGATGCTCTCTCTCTCATCATGGATGTTTCTCTCTCCTTCTCCCTCTCTGATATCTATCTATCTATCTATCTATCTATCTATCTATCTATCTATCTATCTGTGTGTGTGTGTGTGTGTGTGTGTGTGTGTGTGTATATATATATATATATATATGTTTTTTTTCTCATCAGATTCTTCATGGTGGGAAACATTTAGAAATGAGGCAGTAAGTGATGCCTGTGGCTCTGAGGAGCAGGGCCGGGGAGCCGCCCCAGGCCCCTCCCGGGGGCCCGGACCCCGATGCGGGGTGTGGGGGGTGGGCACTCACTCTTGCTCAGCACGGTGTTCAAAACATGCTCCAGCTCCTCCGCGGTCACCTCCATGTCCTGTGAAAGCGGGACAGTGGCTTTTCACCCGCCCCCCACTCCCCACCTCCAAACCTTCTCGGTGAGTGTCTGAGGCCGTGTGTCTGCAGGGCGCTCAGCGACCAGGCTGGTCTCCCTGTACCCCTCACCCCTCTGAGGCCAGGCCACACCTCACCTCCCCGGCGACGCGCTCAAACAGCGCCCGGAACTGCCGCTCCTCCTCCGTCTCCTGGTCCCGCGGCGTCGGCTTCGGCGGCTGGAAAGGAACCACAGGAAGGACACTCGGCATTTGCTGTCCCAGAGACACAGCCGGAGCCCGGCAGTGTGGCTCAGTGGTTGAGCCTCGACCTAGGAACCAGGAGGTCAGGGTTCCATTCCCAGTCAGGGCACAGGCCCGGGTTGTGGGCTGGATCCCCAGTGTGGGGTGTGCAGGAGGCAGCTGATCTGTGATTCCCTCTCAACATTGATGTTTCTCTCTCCCTCTCCCTCTCCCTTCCTCTCTGAAATATATATATCTCAGTGGTTCTCAACCTTCCTAAGGCCGAGACCCTTGCATACAGTTCCTCATGTGGTGGTGACCCCCAACCATGAAATTTTGCTACTGTGATATAAATATCTGCATTTTCCGATGGTCTTGGGCGACCCCTGTGAAAGGGTCGTTCGACCCCCGAAGGGGTCGAGACCCATAGGTTGAGAACCGCTGATATACACACAATTTTTTTTTTTTTAAAGCAGAGCCCTATTCTCCAGAAGCTTAGGATCAATACAATCAATGCCATTCAGAGGCAGGCTACCGTCACCACAATCTATTTTATTTCTTTTTTTTTAAATATATTTTATTGATTTTTTACAGAGAGGAAGGGAGAGGGATAGAAAGTCAGAAACATCGATGAGAGAGAGACATCGATCAGCCGCCTCCTGCACGCCCCACACTGGAGATGTGCCCTCAAGCAAGATATATGCCCCCGACTGGAATCAAACCTGGGACCTTTCAGTCCGCAGGCCGACGCTCTATCCACTGAGCCAAACCGGTATCGGCTGTTTTATTTCATTTTTAACATACATTTTCATTGATTTTAGAGAGAAAGGAAGAGGGAGAGAGAGACAGACATATCAATGATGAGTGAGAATCACGGATCGGCGGCCTCCTGCATGCCCCTCCCTGGGGATGGAGCCTGCAACCCAGACCTGTGCCCTGACCGGGAATCGAACCCTGACCTCCAGGTTCCTAGGTCAATGCTCCACCACTGACCACAGGTAACCCTTCCTCGAACTTCTGAGTTTTCTGTGATGCATCGTGGGCTAGGCTCACCTCGGGGAGGTCGATGTCCACGTGTCCGTCCAGGTCCCTGGTGGGGGGAGGGAGAGCAGGAAACACGTTTTAATGGCTCATTTGCAGCTGGGAGGAGCAGAGCTGCGATGGAACTGTCTCCTTCCTGCTTTGCATGCAGATGGGTTAAGGACTGCCCCCTGGCCCGGCTGGCGTGGCTCAGGGGTTGAGCATCGACCTATGAACCAGGAGGTCACGGTTCGAGGCCCGGTTGGCGGGCTCCATCCCCAGGGTGGGGCAGTGCAGGAGGCAGCCGATCCATGATTCTCTCTTATCCTGGATGTTTATCTCTCTCCTTGTCTCCCTCTCCCTTCTGCTCTGAAAAAAGAGAGAGAGAGAGAGAGAGAGAGAGAGAGAGAGAGAGAGAGGAGGAAGAACACCCTCTGCCCATTTCCCAGGTGTATCGTGGGAAAGGGGAGCGTGGGGTTGCGGTCCCGCAGTGACCCCTCTGGGGACGAGTCGTCGTCGTCATCGTCGTCGGGGGAACGGGATTCCTGAGGCCGGGACTCACCGGCTGAGGGTTTTCTTGTCGGAAAAGATCCGCAGGCAGAAATCGGCCTCCTGGTGCGGCTCGAAGGTGCTGGGGACGAGGATGTACTCGCCCGGGGGCAGCCGGAACCGGTCCGAGACCTCCCGCAGGTTGACGAAGCTCTTGCTCCGGGCCTGGGAGGCGTGGTACCGGAAGAAGTCCTTGTCCAGGTGGTCCTCCTGGCCCGGGCACTGCCGAGGGGGAGAGGGAGGCTGTGGGTTATTATTACTTTTTTAAAAATATATTTTTTTTATTGATATTTCACAGAGAGGAAGGAAGAAGGAGAGAGAGCTAGAAACATCGATGAGAGAGAAACATCCATCAGCTGCCTCCTGCACGCGCTCCCCGAACTGGGGATGTGCCCGCAACCCAAGTCCATGCCCTTGACCGGAATGGAACCTGGGACCCTTCCGTCCACAGGCCGACACTCTATCCACTGAGCCACACCGGTTTCGGGTATTACAGTGGTGCCTCGAGATACGAGTTTAATTCGTTCCCTCACTTTGAGGCGTGGGAAACCATGAGACGCTCGAGTCGCGGTAAACGGGTGGATCGTGTGCAGCCGGCCAATCCGTGCGATGACTCCTATCTCAACTGTTGCTCATATTTTTCAAAGCAAAAATCGCTCGCTCGACGGCTCATATCTCAAACATCTCGTATGTTAGGGCACTCGTATCTCGAGGTACCACTGTATCATAGAGCAAGTGATTTTTGCTTTGAAATACGAGCAACATTTGAGATAGGAGTCATCACATGGATCGGCCGGCTGCACACGACCCACCCGTTTACCGCGACTCGAGCGTCTCATAGTTTCCCACGCCTCAAGGTTATGGAATAAATTAAACTTGTATCTCGAGATACCACTGTATTACTTTTTAATTCTCGCCCGGGGATATTTTCCCATTGATTTCTTAGAGAGAGTGGAGAAGAGAGGGAGAGACAGAGAGAAAAATCGATGTGAGAGAGACACATCCATGAGCTGCCTCCTGCAGCATCCTGGACCCGAGGCCGGGCCAGAGAGGAGCCTGCCACCACGGTGGTACCTGCCCTGGACTGGAATCGAACCCAGGACGCTGAGGTCCGCAGGCCGATGCTCTGTCCACTGGGCCGCACCACCGAGGGCAGTTTGCACTCTTGGGACCCCTTTGGGAGCCGGGCCAGGGTTTCTCAGGCGAGAGAGAGGCCCAGGAGGAGCCGGGACAGAGACGTCAGGCGGCGAATGCCCGCCCAGTGGTCCCCATCCATCCCCCCACCTGGTAGATGGCGTAGCCGATGGTCAGCACGTCGGCGCCGAAGCGCTTGAGTTTTCGGCGGTCCTTCTGCATCAGCGCCACGAGCAGCGTGCACGCCTCCTGCCCGTCGTCCGCCTCCCGCAGGGACAGCCGGAACTGCGGGTTGGTCCAGAAGGTGTCTGCGGGGGACAGGGGCGCGTTCTTTTCCTCCTGGGACAAGACGTGAAGGGCATGCACACACACACATGCACATACACACACGCACACACACACACACACACACACACACGCACATACAGGACTGTGTGCGTTGTGTTTTCTGTCCCTTGGATTGGAAAATAACCCAGTGGTGAAAGCAGGGTGCTTTCCCGAGCAATTCTTTTATTTTATTTATTTATCTATTTTATTTGATTTAATATATTTTATTGATTTTTTACAGAGAGAAAGGGTGAGGGATAGAGAGTTAGAAACATCGATGAGAGCGAGACATCGATCAGCTGCCTCCTGCACACCTCCTACTGGGGATGTGCCCACAACCAAAGTCCATGCCCTTGACCGGAATCGAACCTGGGACCCTTCAGCCCACAGGCCAGTGCTCTATCTGCTGAGCCAGACCGGTTAGGGCTATATATTTTTTTATTTATAATATATTTTATTTATTTAACTATCTATCTATCTTATTTATTTATTAAATATATTTTATTGATTTTTACAGAGAAGAAGGGAGAGGGATAGAGAGTTAGAAACATCGATGAGAGAGAGACATCGATCAGCTGCCTTCTACACACCTCCTACAGGGGATGTGCCTGCAACCAAGGTACATGCCCTTGCCCGGAATCGAACCCGGGACCCTGCAGTCCTCAGGCCGATGCTCTATCCACTGAGCCACGCCGGTCAGGGCCCCGTGCAGTTCTCGCCCAGCTTCCTGCCAGCCCCCCCTCGCCCTCCTCCCCCACCATCCCTGCCGCCCTCCTGGCTGACACCACCATTCCGAAGGCCGCCTCTAGGGTCCTGGCCTGACCCCCGAGGGCCCCAGTTGGCTGGGCCCCCAGGGAGGAGGACGGGGGAGTGGCCGGCGGGCTACGCACCCAGGAAGTTGCGGCAGCCGCCGGCCGTGGAGCCCCGCACCCAGCTGCCCTGGTGCACCGTCACCTCCCACTTGTGGAGCGCGTCCTGCTCCAGCGCGTCGGGCGTGAGGTTGCAGATCTCGACCTTGTCGAAGTGCGTCCGAAATTCGCTCAGTGCCATCCTGCGAGGGAGCGGGGGATGTGGGGATACGGGCATGGGAGGAACTGGCGATGACTCTATGCACCCCCTCATCTGTCCGTTCGCTCCTCCATTCACTCGCGCGTTTCCGCATCCGTGTCTTCAATCACATGTTTGTGCACTCATACCCATCACTCATTCATTCATTCGCTCGTTCTTGCATTCATGTCTTTAATCACTTGTTCGTGCACTTATATATCCATTCACTCATTCATTCATTCGCTCGTTCCTGCACTCATGTCTGCAATCACTCGTTCGTGCACTCATATATCCATCCACTCATTCATTCACTTGCTCGTTCCTGCATTCGTGTCTTCAATCACACGTTTGTGCACTCATATGTCCATATACTCATTCATTCACTCGCGCGTTCCTGCATTCATGTCTGCAATCACATGTTCGTGCACTCATATCTATTCACTTATTCATTCACTCACTCGTTCCTACATTTGTGTCTTCAGTCACTCATTCCTGCACTCACATATCCATCCACTCATTCATGCCTTCCTTTACCCATGCACTCACTCACTCATTCATTCATTCATTCACTCACGTATCCACTCATCACTGCCTGCCTCCTGCGATCCTGGCTCTGTCTCTGCTTTCCCAGGCTCTCAGGGTGACTGCCTTCAGGGTCTCTGTCCTCCAGGTGGGCATGGAGGGAGGGGACCCCGGGAGCACCAACCCTGCCTTCAAATGCACCCCCAAACTCCAGGAGGGCGGGCGCTCAGAGGAAGGGATATGGGAGAGAGAGAAGCTCCACCCCACTCGGCATCCCCGTGACTCCCAGAGACGGGCTGAGCTCGCTCCCCCAAAACAGAACAGACTGAGCCGTCTGCCAACCTGGCTGCACATAATGGGGGAGGGAGGTTGAGACAGAGGGACTGGATTTACCTGCAATAAAGAAGGTAAATGTACTTAAATGAGTAATAAAGGGATAAATGAATACGTGAAAGACGGGAAATAGATGCCTCAGGAGGGGGAGGTGTGCCCCTTGCCCCGTGGGGCTGGCACAGAGAGGGGCAATGAGGAGGCGCCGTCCGTACCAGAATTCACCGTCGTCCAGGGCCGCGTGGCTCAGGCGCTGCTGCTCGGCGGGGCCCACGGCGCGCCACTCCGAGGAGCTGGGAGCAGACGCGGCCTCGTTAGACGCTGGGCGGCCCGGAGCCCCAGCTGCGGCGGGAGGCGGCCCCTCCCCGGGGAGTGGAGCGGCCTGTGCCCAGCGCAGGGCCCGGATCCTGGTCCACGTGCCAGGGCCTGGAGGCTGGCCAGCTGGCGGGCAGGTGCAGGTCCCGTCCCAGTGGCAGCGGGTGGGAAAGGCCCTCAGGACCTGGGACACGCGGCCCCGCCAGCCTGGCCCTGGTGCCTGGACCGTGACCGTGACCGTGACCCCTGGGGAGGAGGACCCGCCGGAGAGACGAAGGGAACTGACCCGTCACTCCAGGCACCGTTCCACTCCACCTGCCCCCACGGGTTGCGCACCCGGATGAGCTCCGTTTTCCGGCCGCGGAGGCGGACCTGGAAGACAGCGAGAGTGCGGGGAAGCGTGGAATGACAGGTTCACTGTGGGCTCCGCCCGGAAGCTTCTGGCCTAGGACACGCTAATGACACGACAAAACGCATCCATGCGCCCTCATCGGCGTGGCTCAGTGGACAGAGCGCTGGCCTGCGGACTGAAGGGTCCGGGGTTCCATTCCGGTCAAGGGCATGGACCTTGGTTGCAGGCACATCCCCAGTGGGGGGCGTGCAGGAGGCAGCTGATGGGTGTTTCTCTCTCATTGATGTTTCTAGCTCTCTGTCCCTTTCCCTTCCTCTCTGTAAAAAATCAATAAAATATATTTTTTTTAAAAAAGATACTTATTGATTTCAGAGAGGAAGGGAGAGGGAGAGAGAGAGAAGTATCAATGATGAGGGAGAATCACGAATTTGGCCTGCCTCCTGCACGCTCCTGACTGGCGATCCAGCCCGCAACCCTAGGCGTGTGCCCTGGACGGGAATGGAACCCGGGACCCCTCTGTAAGGCACTGAGCTAGCACAGGGGACCGGCATTGCTGAGTCTGTCCCTGCACCAACCCACCCACCTGCCCACCTGCCTGCCTGCCCACAGGGGTCACGTGACCTACCTGGTCAATCGCCGTCACGGTGTAGGCGTGACCTTTAATAAGACCAAAGGGCGTCCGGGCTTCCGATTCCGCAGAATTTTTTATCTAAAACACGAGAGGGAAGTGGTGTCGGACCCGGGGAGTGAGGGAGCCGGAGCCTGGGCCACCGGGACAGACCCAGCTCCGTCGGGCCCGGCCCGGCCGCTCCTGTCCCCGGAGGTGCGGACTCTGTGTCCCCGGCACGGGACAGGGGGACTCAGGACACCCGAGGGTGGCGAGCGGTGACCTTCACCAAGCCCCCGTCTCCCCCAGGTCAGGAGACCCCGCCCCCAGCTGGGACGCCAGGGGTCAGTCCCCTTTCTTGTCCCCATCACGTGGGAGCGCAAACTTGAACCGAATCGCAGGCACCAAACAGGCAACGCAAAACAAAGGATAAATTCCCGAGGAAACGGGAAACTTGCGTAGTTTTCAAAAGCGGGAATAGTGAACTGAAACGGGTGTGGCTCAGTGGAGAGAGTTCTGGCCTGAGGACTGAAAGGTCCCGGGTTCGATTCTGGTCAAGGGCATGGACCTGGGTAGCGGGCACATCCCCAGTAGGAGGCGTGCAGGAGGTAGCTGATCGATCTCTCTCTCTCACCGATGTTTCTAGCTCTTTATCCCTCTCCCTTCCTCTCTGCAAAAAATCACTAAAATATATAAAACAATAAATAAAGGAATGAATGAATGAATGAAGATTTCATTAGAATGAGTCCCTCCTTGCTCCCCACTTCTCCCTGAAAGTCCTGTTCCTCCTGGGGGTGGCCGGCCACCTGGCCCCGACCTCTGGCCCCAATGCAGTGCCGGGGACCCGGGACCTGGGACGGGACAGGAGGGGGACTTACGTCGATGGAGCAGCCCACCAGGGAGCCCCTCTGCAGCGCCTTCTCCAGGATCTCGTACAGGTTGTGGGGTGCCTCCTTGGTGGCGAAGGTCTCGGCCACGCCCCCCGTGAAGTCCTCCATGGCCTCGATGGTGCTGCCCCCCTTCAGCGCCTCGTAGCTCCCGTTCAGCCTGGAAGGGCAGGGGCAGCGTGGGGCCCGGCCGCCTGGCTCCGCGGTGGAGCCTGGACCCAGGAACCAGGAGGTCGCCGCTCCATTCCCGGTCCAGGCACAGGCCCGGGTTTGCAGGCCGGATCTCCACCAGTCGGTGGGACAGGCAGGAGGCAGCCTATCCACGATTCTCTCTCATCCCTCGTGTTTCTCTCTCTCTCCCTCCCGCTCCCTGCCTCTCTGACATCAATAAAAAAAATAATTAAAAAAATAAGAATAATTCTTAGTCGAAACCGGTGTGGCTCAGTGGATAGAGCGTCTGTCTGCGGACTGAAAGGTCCCAGGTTCGATTCCGGTCGGGGGCATGTACCTTGCTTGCGGGCACATCTCCACTGTGGGGCGTGCAGGAGGCGGCTGATCGATGTCTCTCTCTCATCGATGTTTCTGACTTTCTGTCCCTCTCCCTTCCTCTCTGTGAAAAATCAATAAAATATATTTTAAAAAATAATATTGTAATAATAATAATTCTTGCCCTAGCCGGCTTGGCTCAGTGGATAGCGCGTCAGCCTGCGGACTGAAGGGTCCCAGGTTCGATTCTGGCCAAGGGCACAGGCCTGGGTTGCGGGCTCCATCCCCAGTGGGGCGTGGGGGAGGCAGCCAATCAATGATTCCCTCTCATCATTGATGTTTCTATCTCTCGCTCCTGCTCTTTTCCTCTCTGAAATCAATAAAGAAATATATTTAAAAAAAAACAAAACAAAAATAATTCTTGCCGAGACTGGTTTGGCTCAGTGGATAGAGCATCGGCTTGTGGGCTTAAAGGTCTCAGGTTCAATTCCGGTCAAGGGCATGGACCTGGGTTGCGGGGCACATCCCCAGTAGGAGGTGTGCAGGAGGCAGCTGATCGATGTCTCTCTCTCATCGACGTTTCTGACTTTCTATCTCTCTCCCTTCCTCTCTGTGACAAATCAATAAAATATATTAAAAAATAAAAAATAAAAATAAACATAATTCTTAAGAGATTGAAAGAAAGGAAAGGGAAGAAACATCGATGTCCACCTCCACGTGGCTCACGCCCGGATGTGCGAGCCGCCCCACCACTAGGTGGCAGCAGCGGCAGGACCAGCTCAGAACATCATCATCCTCTCCCGCGGCCCCGTCTCCCCGGCCCTCCCCACCCTCCCGAAAGGGGAGGGGCTGTCCTGGGCCCTGGTCTCTCGTTCCCACCTGCAGCCCGGAGTGCGCCCCCAGCAGGTGGGCCTGGGACCCCAGCTGCATCTCCCTGCTCTTGCTCCACCCAAGGGGCCTGGGAGGAGCCGGGAGGGGGCGGCCCGGGGAGGGGGTGGCCGGGCAGGGAGAGGGGAAGGGAGCGGGGCACTCACTTGGCGTAGGCCTTCTCCAGCAGGGCGCTCCAGAACTCGTTGTGGTCGGCCGAGTGCAGGAAGATGAGCCGGTCCCTGAAGGTGGGCAGCCGGTCGTCCACCACCACGTCCAGCCACTCGCTGTGCTGCCAGAACTGCGGGCGCCGGGGACGGACAGACAAACGGACATTGGGGTGAGTCCCGCGGCCGGTGCTCATCGCTTTGCTTTCCCTCCGTCCCACCAAACCGCACCGGGCCTGCCTGCTTGGTCTGGACACAGGCCGGGGTGCAGGCTCCATCCCCAGGGTGGGGCTTGCAGGAGGCAGCCGACCAATGATGCTCTCTCCTCATGGACGTTTCTCTCTCTCTCTTTCTCTCCCTCTCCCTTCCTCTCTGAAATCAATAAAAATATATATTTTTTAAAAAAGATCCTCACCAATTTGGTTCAGTGGATAGAGCATCAGCCTGCGTACTGAAGGGTCCCAGGTTCGATTCTGGTCAAGGGCATGGACCTTGGTTTCGGGCACATCCCCAGTGGGGGGCGTGCAGGAGGCGGCTGATCAGTGTTTCTCTCTCATCATTGTTTCTTACTCTCTCTCTCCCTCTCCCTTCCTATCTGTAAAAAAAATCAATAAAATACATTTAAAAAAATAAATGAAATAATAAAAAAAAAGAATTTCCAAAAGCCGAAGCTCTTAACATGGACCTAGATTTGCCAAAACATCACTGCAAGTTTTTTCTTTTCTTTTTTTAAAAAATATATTTTATTGATTTTTTTACAGAGAGGAACAGAAAGGGATAGAGAGTTAGAAACATCAATGAGAGAGAGACATCGATCAGCCGCCTCCTGCATGCCCTCCACTGGGGATTTGCCTGCCACCAAGGTCCATGCCCTTGACTGGAATCGAACCTGGGACCCTTCAGTCTGCAGGCCGACGCTCTATCCCCTGAGCCACACCGGTTTCGGCAGTTTTTTCTTTTAATCCTCAGCTGAGGACATGCTTAGAGAGAGGAAGGGACAGAGAGAGAAACATCCATCTGTCCTTTACGTGCCCCCTAACCGGGGATGGAGCCTGAAACCTAGGCCGGTGCCCTGACTGGGAATCGAACCGGGGACCTTTTGGTGAACAGGACGATGCTCAACGACCAGAGCCACTCCGGCCGGGCATGGCTTCAAGTCTCGCCGCCTCCGCCTGTGAGGATTGGCCCCACGGGGGACAGAGCAGGGCGGGAAGGTGGGGGGAGAGGGAGGGGAGAGCCATCCCACTGGCAGCTGGCTCACCCAGCTGCCGGAGAGCCAGGGCCCGGGCCAGGCCGCCCGCTTACCTGGAAGTGGAATATCCCGGCGTAGCCCGGCCCGAAGCTTTGGTCCTGGGGCACCACCCGCGCCAGCGCCTTCTGGTTGAGCGTGAGGGAGGCGATGGCGGCTAGCAGCCAGCAGTCGCCTGCGGGAGGGAAGCCGGGACCCTGGTTCCCGTCACCGTGCGTGGCAACTGGGCACGCGCTGTGCCGGGAGAGGGGAGCGCTCCCGTGTGGGCCCGTCCTCTCAGCCCAGAGAACGGACCGCCCAGCCGACGTGGCTCAGGGCTTGAGCACCGGCCTGCGAACCGGGAGGTCAGGGTTCCATTCTGGTCAAGGGCACATGCCCAGGATTGTGGCTCGATCCCCAGTAGGGGGCGTGCAGGAGGCAGCCGATCCATGATTCTCTCTCGGATGTTTCTTTCTTTCTTTCTTTCTTTCTTTTTAAAATATATTTTATTGAATTTTTACAGAGAGGAAGGGAGAGGGATAGAAAGCCAGAAACATCGATGAGAGAGAGACATCAATCAGCTGCCTCTTGCACGCCCCTCTACTGGGGATGTGCCCGCAACCAAGGTATATGTCCTTGACCGGAATCGAACCTGGAACCTTTCAGTCCGCAGGCCGACGCTCTATCCACTGAGCCACACCGGTTTCAGCATGGATGTTTCTATCTCTACATCCCTCTCTCTTCCTCTCTGACATCAGTAAAAATATATTAAAAAATAAACAAACAGCCAAAGCCGGCGTGTCTCGGTGGATAGAGCATCGGTCTGCGGACTGAAAGGTCCCAGGTTCAATTCCGGTCAAGGGCTCATGCCTGGGTTGTGGCTTGATCCCCAGTAGGGGGCGTGCAGGAGGCAGCCGATCCATGATTCTCTCTCATCACGGATATTTCTCTCTCTCCCTCTCCCTTCCTCTCTGAAACCAATAAAAATATATTAAAAAACAAACAAAGAAAAACAAAGTCAAATCTCAGACAGTATTTTCTGTGTCATTGCAGACACCCCCACATGGCAGCCATGGGCCCTTGACCCCAGACACCTCACCACCCCAGAAAACAAAACCCCTGGACTCACACCCAGGGGAGCAGCCGGGCGGGGGGGGGCTGTGGGGAGGAGGGATGGAGGAGCAGAGGTGGGTTGCAGGGATGGCCCCCAACCCCAGAGGTCCTGCCCCACTGGCTGGCCGGCCACCCTGGGTGGCCTGTCCCACCTGCCACCTCTGCTCCCTCTGCGCCCACTCACCGAGCTCCCCCTGGCAGATGTCCGTGCGGGTGGCCCCTCCGAGGATGAATTCTGGGTTCTCCACTATTTCCTGCAAGAGTGAGGGGTTCTCTGAAAACAGAACAAACCCTGACTCCTCTCCACCCTCATGTTAGGGGATCAACATACGGAAGGACGCACTTGGGAAGCTAGGGGACATTCTGCCAAGACCCACCCCCAAAACCTTTCCTGGGATCCCCACCCAACACAGGTGGAAAGCCTCAAGGTAAAGGGCACACGAGCACTCTCTACGCCAGCGGTTCTCCACCTTCCTCAGGCCGAGACCCTTGTATATAGTTCCTCATGGGGTGGTGACCCCCAACCATGAAATTTTGCTACTGTTATGCATCGTGATGTAAATATCTGCATTTTCCGATGGTCTTAGGCGACCCCTGTGAAAGGGTCGTTCGACCCCCAAAGGAGTCGCGACCCACAGGTTGAGAACCGCTGCTCTATGCCATGCCCCACACTCCGTGTCTCTGCTCTCTTTCTCCCAAACCTGATGAGACCCGACGAGACTTCCAGGAGGTCATGGCCACATACATGGTGTGTGCAGGCTGCCGGGAAGTCATGGCCATGTGCATGGTGTGTGCAGGCTGCCAGGAGGTCGTGGCCACGTGCATGGCATGTGCAGGTGGCCAGGAGGTCATGGCCACATACATGGTAGTGTGTGCAGGCTGCCAGGGGCCAGCAGAGCATAGAGGGTGAGGCCGTGCCTTTGGGGACCAGCTGTCCAGGGAGCAGGCTGAGAAGGGGGGAGGGAATTGCAAGGAAGGAAGCAGACGGTGCAGCCGGACAGGGAGTCCAGGGAGTCGGGGAGAAAACCGGGGCGGCGGCCGAGGACATGGGGCTGGTGGGCCACACTGCAGGCCGGGGTGCCCCCTGAGGTGGGAGGTCCCATCCCGGACCAGCTCCAGCTCACTCAGGCCCCCAGCCCGTCCCACGAGGCCTGGTGCCACCCATGCCCACTGGAATAGCCTATTACCACCCCCATCCCCTACACCAGGCCCCCCAAAACATCCGCCTCCGTGACTCCTTGCGCCTGGCTCCCTGGAGGGCCGGGCCGGCTGCCCCCCACCCTGCGATGACCCCTGACCTGTCTGATTCCGGCTGCCACTCCCCGCCCCTGAGCTCAGCGGTGTTTGACAAGCGGGTGGCGCTGAGGGCACACCTCGGTCTCAGCGGGCAGGACACACACCGCAGGCATGCCAGGCAGAAATGCACACACACTGAGCCACAGAGGCCAGGGGGCAGCGGGGGGGACCCTGAAACCTGACCGTTTCCCAGCTGCCCCTGCTGCTCCCACACCGGGGCCCTGAGCTCCGTCCTGTACAGGGAACCCGGGTCCCACCCACACCTTGTCCCCCGTTCCCCAGGCTGTGAGGGACGAGCAAAGCCCCGAGTGGCCCCCTCCCCCAGCCCCACCCCCAAATAAGAAACTGTGTCGGGGATGAGCTGCGTGTGTCCACCTTTGATCTCAGAGAAATTCCCGGTTTTTGTTTTTGTTTTTTGCATTTTTTAAAAAAATATATTTTATTAACTTTTTACAGAGAGGAAGGGAGAGAGATAGAGAGCTAGAAACATCGATCAGCTGCCTCCTGCACGCCCCCCACTGGGGATGTGCCCGCAACCAAGATACAAGCCCTTGACCTGAATGGAACCCGGGACCTTTCAGTCCGCAGGCCGACGCTCTATCCACGGAGCCACACCGGTTTCGGCAGAAATTCCCATTTGGACCAAGGGAAGGGGCGAGGTGGGTGGAATACAAAGCCTCCCCCCCCAGCCCTAGCCCCTTCCCATCCTCCTCCTCCTCCTCCCCCTCCCGGGCGGGAAGAGGCAGGTGCTGGTTTACAGATGCAGGTGGGCCTGTCCCCCCACCACAGGGATACTCCCAGCTCCAATGCACCCTGGGCGCTGAGCTGACCCGGCATGAGGCCACCCCACCACCCACCCACGGCTCCCCCTGTCCGGTTCTGCCCGTCCCTCCCGCAGGGGCTGACCCGGAGGGCACCCGGGGAAAACGACCGACACCCCACAGGCTGACTCTGTCTGGGGATCCGAGAGAAGGTGGTCTAGCCCGGCTGGTGTGGCTCAGCGGTGCAGCCTCCATCTAAGAACCAGGAGTTCAGGGTTCGATTCCCGGTCAGGGCACAGGCCCGGGTGGCGGGCTCTATCCCCAGTGTGGGGGCGTGCAAGGGGCAGCCGGTCCATGATTCTCTCTCCTCATGGATGTTTCTCTCTCTTTCTCCTTCCCCCTTCCTCTCTGACATTAGAAAGTCCCTGCACGTCACTCTGTCAGGGGCAGAAACGGAGGGGTGGCTGTCAGGTGGGGGGTGGCATTTTCTGCCTGAAGGACAGAGGCAGAGGTGGCGGTAGGGGAGGGCTGCCCGAGGTGGGCTCATTCCATGCCGGCTCTGCCCGCAGCCACCCTGTGCTCTCGCGGTGGTGAGTGGTCCCCGCTCCATCGGGGGTGGGGGGTGGTCTGGCAGTGCACGCAGTGGCAGCCAACTTGAGACCACCCCCTGGCACTGCCCTGCCCCAGCCATGGGTGGCATTACTGTCTGCGCTGTGTTTGAGATGAAGCCATACAGAAATCCTGGCTAACGGGGAATGCTGCCCTGGCCAGAGTAACCATCAGCTGTTGCCATAGTGACCACTGACTGTTGCCATAGTGACCATTGGCTGGTACCATAGTGGCCATTGGCTGGTGCCATAATGACCATTGGCTGTTACCATAGTAACAACTGGCTGTTGCCATAGTGGCCATGGGCAGTTGCCATAGTAACCATCCACTGTTGTGGTGGTGACCGCTGGCAGTTGCCATGGAGAACCTTGGCTGGTGCCAGGGTAGCGGTGGGCGGTTTCCAGAGGAACAGCTGGTCATTGCCATGGTGACCATCGGCTGTGGCCATCTTGGAACGGTGCCAGACGGTGGGAGCTGTGGAGGGCACAGCGGGGTTCGGGACAAAGGGGGTCCTGCTCACAGGGCACGCACACATGCACTTGCACACAAGTACAAAGTACACACCCATATACACACATGTGCATACACATGCACACATACCCATGCACACGTGCATCTGCACGCATGCACAAGCATGCGCACACACGTGCACACATGCACACACACACACTCTGCCGCCACCAGGAAACGGCAATACAGGGCGTCCACCACATGGACAGTGTGTGTGCACTTTGGGCCAGGCCCGAGAGACCTGAGGTTTTGGGGAGAAACGTCGGCGTCATTGAATGGAGGGAAGTCAGGAGGCTCCTCGGTCAGCTGAGGCTCTGCGGAGGGCGGAGTGGGTGCGGCTGGCAGAGCCAGGGAGAGCAGGGTCCCTGATGGGGAACACCTGTACGGCTGTGGGCCGCTCTGGTCCTTCTGACCCCCCACAGTGAGAGGACTGAGGCTGGGGGGAGAGGGAGTAAGTGCCACCACCACCAGCCCAGGCCAGGTGGGTGGGCCCACGCCCAGGTCTCACTGTCAGGCCCAGCACCCGGTGCCCGCCGCCCCCAGGGAAGGAGTCGGCACTGCCCGGGCAGAGATCAGCCCTGACTCATCAGCCGGGCAAACACCGGCCCCGGGCACCAGCTGGCGGCCCTCGGGACCTGGCGGCCGCCGGGCGGGGCGGCCCGGGTGCCGGCTTCCTGGGGCACGAAGGCGCCCGGTTGGGAGAGAACCCGCTTCGTGCCCTCCCCCCATCCCACCTGCACCGGCACCTGCGGGCGTGCCATCCACTGAGGCCCCAGGAAAGAGTGGCCTGAAGCCGCTGGACACCCCACCTGTGCCCACTCAGCATTGGTGCCCACGGCGGAGGAATGGGGGGCTCTGAATGGCCACCAACCATCTCCGGGTTCCCCCTCCCTGTGTCCCCTGCTTCTTGTCCCGGAGAAAGCGGGAGGCAGAGAGCTGGGTGGGGGTGCAGTCAGGGGCTGGGGGCACGGGCGCGAGGGCAGTGAGGGGGGTCCTGCCTCATTCCCGGGCGATGCTGAGCCCCTTGATGGCGCTGAGCAGGGGCAGGGGCCCTGGAGGTAGGGGGCATCCGTCAGGCTGGGGTACCAGCCTCCTGCATCCACACCTGCTGGTGTGGGTCCCTGCACATCACTCTGTCAGGGAAGGGGGGGACAGAAACGGATCAGGGGGGTACTTCCCGGGATAAGACACAGCCGTGGCGCTTCCGTTCTGCACGGACAGTGCACTGCCCCCTGGCTGGGAGCAGGGCGCCCGGGACACAGACGCTCCCCTCGGAATGCGGTCCCTCCCCTCCTGTCCCGAGAGCCGCCCGCCCTCATGGAAAGACTGACGGCCGGAGGCCCCCACAGCCTGGCCCCGAAGCCCCCGCTCTGCACGCACCACCCCCGGCCCCGGGGCCTGGCATCTGGTCCCATGGTGCCCGGCGGTGACGCCCGCCCTCCGCGACCCCCCTCCCTGCCCGCATGACCTACGACCTTAACCATCCTCCCGTGCCTCTGTCCCACGTCAGTCATTCCACCTTCCCCGTCAGTCATTCCACCTTCCCCGAGTCATCCTGGTCCTTCCGCCCCATGTGAGCAGCCGGCTTAGAGGTTGAGGGTTGTGGGGGAGTGAGTGGGATTTGTGGGTCCCCTGCTGCTCTCCTCGCAGCCGGCAGGATTGGAACACACACTCATTGGGGGGCTCAGCCCTGTCTCTGCTGAATCAGCCCAAGTGGCAGGCAGCCCTGACCCCTGGGTCATCCCGTGACAGCTCCTGCGCTCACCGCTCACCGTGTCTGCCCAGGAGCCACAGGGAGTGAGCCGGGCAGGGCTGGGCACCCGCTCCAGCCCCTCCTCTCCTTGCTGCCCCCCCCCCTCCGGGTCCCCCACTGCACTCACCCCGGGCCGCTTCCACACGAAGGGGATCTGCGGCCTCTCGCTGTAGAAGAGCGAGGCGCTGGTGGCGGGGAAGTCGGGGTCCTCGAACAGGGCGCCCCTCTGCAGGCACTCGCGCCGCAGCTGCTCGAAGCTCCGGCCGGAGGAGTGGGTGCCGCGGGCATCCCGGGGGGTGGGGTGCTCCCGGGGCTCGGGGGCCAGGCGGAGATAAGGCATGGCTGCTCCCCCGGGGTGGGCAGCGAGGGGTAGGTAGGTAGGAAGGAAGGAGAGGAGAGGCGAGTGCTGGGCAGACCGAACCCAGGCCCCGGGCTGTGCCTCTGCGCCCGGGAACCTCCCTCCCTGCCCTCGGAGGTGGGGCACACCCGGATGGCAAACGCCGGGGAGAGGCAGGCCTCTGCCCGCTGGGGCACCCGCAGACCCACAGGGCGGGGGAGGCTGGCCAGCATCAAGAGGGGGCAGCACCCTCTGCTTAACCTGCTGGGGAGACCCAGGGGGATATGAGTAGGGTGGGGGCAGGGGTGGCTTTATGGGGAGAGAGCAGGAACCCTCACTGGGCCAGGACCGGGTTTTGCCCGGGACGAGGGTGGGTCCCGGGTCGGGGACCGGCGGCGTTGACCCCGGAAGGGGGCTCAGGACCAGTCCCTGTCACTCAGGAGCGGCCTGTGTCGCTGCCGTTGCCGATAGCGATGGTCTGTGTTACGGGGACAGCGCTCCCTCACGGGTCGTCTCATTTATTTATTTTTAATATATTTTATTGATTTTTCACAGAGAGGAAAGGAGAGGGATAGAGAGCTAGAAACATCAATGAGAGAGAGACATCGATCAGCCGCCTCCTGCATGCCCCCCACTGGGGATGTGCCTGCAACCAAGATCTATGCCCTTGACCGGAATCGAACCTGGGCCCCTTCAGTCCGCAGGTCGACACTATCCACTGAGCCACACCGGTTTGGGCTCGTTTTTATTTAGAGGAGAGGCTGGCAAACTCTTTCTGTAAAGAGCCAGATATTTGTGTTGATTTCAGAGAGGGTGGGGGGG
>PVJN01018707.1:0-38605 GCA_004026805.1 Lasiurus borealis
GTGTGTGTGTGTGTGTGTGTGTGTGTCTGTACACACATGTGCATCCCTGTGGAGAGAGAGAGAAGCAAAGAGACTGACTAAATTATGAGTATCAATACTGTGTAAAATGAGTCCCAAGATAAACTTAATTTTGAGTAAACTGTGCTTATTATTTATAAAACAGTTCCTAAAGCATGGTTTTTTAAGAAACTAAAATATGGAGTTTCATAAAAATTTTTTCCCAACAGGTGGAAAGGAGAAACCAAAAACAAATGTAGAAGACTTACAAATTAAAAAGGTAAAGAAGAAAAAGAAAAAGAAACACAAAGAGAATGAAAAACGGAAGCATCCAAAAATGTATAGCAAATCTATTCAAACCATCTGCTCAGGATTGCTATCTGATGTTGAAGATCAAGAAGCCAAAGGCATCCTAAATGATAACATAAAGGATTATGGTGGAAAGAATTTGGATACCAAGAACTATGGTTCCAAACTTCCAGAGAACAGTGAGCTTCCATTTGTCTCATTAAAGGAGCCTCGGGTTCAGAATAATCTCAGAAGGTTGGACACTTTGGAGTTCAGACAGCTGATTCATATTGAGCACCAGCCTAATGGAGGTGCATCGGTTATTCATGCCTACAGTAATGAACTTACTCACCTGTCTCCTATGGAGATGGAGAGGTTCGCAGAAGAGTTTGTGGGTCTAGTATTCAGTGAAAATGAAAACTCTGCAGCTTTCTATGTAATGGGTATTGTTCATGGGGCAGCTGCTTATTTACCTGACTTTTTAGACTACTTTTCATTTAATTTTCCCAATTCACCAGTGAAAATGGAGATTTTGGGAAAGAAGGATATAGAGACAACAACTATGTCCAATTTTCATGCTCAGGTAAGAGGTTTTTAGTTTTTTTTAAAGAAATTTTTAATTATGTTTTAGACAAGTTTTTGTTCTTTGTTTCTCATTTCACTATAGGTTTGAAATAAAGGTAAGACTACATATGAAATGAAAGTTCTTGGGAATGTTAATAAAATACATTCTCGACGTGAACATTAGAATTTAAATTGGTTTCTACTTATGTTTTCTTTTTTTCTTAAGGTAATTTATGAAATAATTAAGATTCTGTTGTTTTCTTTTTCAAGGATTTACCTTGGAAATAAAATGAATTCAGCCATGTATTTTCCAGTCCTACAACAGTTTTCTTATTTGAAAATCGCCTAAAATTATCTTCTTGGTTTCTCTGACAATGCCTTAAAAGTACTTTGTACTGGATCCATCACATAGTAGATGCTGAATAAATTTTGACTATTAAATATATTGTGGAACAAGAGGATCATTAGTTAATTGTGTGATCATGTGACAAAATTTGCATATATTAAGCTAATTTCCATATCCTATCCTTCTCTAAGGTAATGATACAGATTGTTCCCCTCCAAAATGTATTCAGACTTTAGCTGATAGCTCTTGAAATGAAATGAAATTTTCATAGACACTGAAAATGAAATGTATTTTAATAAACACTGTGTATACTTTTTGGGGGGACACCCCATATATTATTTTAGAAAGCAGAGGCAGAATGAAGTCTGCTGCTTTTGAAAGAGAATGTGGGCCCATTTAAAAGGCCAGTGCTGCCCTAACTAGCTAGTCTGGCTTAGTGGATAGAGTGTCGGCCTGTGGACTGAAGGGTCCCAGGTTCGATTCTGGTCAAGGACATGTATCTTTAAAAGGCCAGTGCTGCCCTGGCCATTGTGGCTCAGTTTGCTAAGCATTGTGCCATGCACCAAGAGGTAGCCAGTTTGATTCCCAGTCATGGCACATGCCTGTGTTCCAAGCTCTATCTCCCAATGTTGTTCACTCTTATCAATATTTCTCTCTCTCTCCTCCTCTCCCTTAAATCAATAAAATAAATTCAAAAAGAAGGCCAATGCTGTATTCTCTCACTCAGATCAGGGACTGCTTAGGCTAAGGAAATCAGCCAATTTTTGTAGTTTTATTTAAAATTTCTTTGACTAAAAACTCTCTCACTCTTTTTTTAAATATGTTCACTGTTTCCCCACAGAGAGGAAGGGAAGGGACAGAAAGCCAGAAACATTGATGAGAGAGAAACATCAATTAGCTGCCTCCTGCACACCTCCGACTGGGGATGTGCCCACAACCAAGGTACATGCCCCTGACTGGAATCGAACCTGGGACCCTCAAGTCGCATGCCAACACTCCATCCACTGAGCCAAACCGGCCTTGGCTAAAAACTCTATCTCTTAACCTGTTTTTTGTGTTATCCCTCCAGGAAATGATTTTTAAAAACCATTTATATAATTTTCTATTAGGGAAATTGCTTTATGAATTATAGGACTAATGTACAAATATATATTTAGAGCAAAACAGATTATAACTTGAGGATTTTCTTGTCCCGAATTTGAGAACCTTGCTTCCAAATGTAATTTATAGAATTATTTTATAGTCAATGTAGTGAGTTGTTTCTGGATTAGTGTGGGTAGCTGAATGAACTATGATACAGTGTGGATGGAAAGGGACGGAGTATAGTCCTGATTCTGCCACTTAACAGTCATGATATTGAATAGCTACTTCAAGTCCTTAGTCTCAGTTTCCTCACCTACAAAATAATAACAATGATCATAGTACTCAATTGAAAGAGTTGTGGTTAGAAATGCTTCACAGAATAAAGCAGGTTTTACAAGGAGTTGTTATATTGACTTAGTGCAATATTACAACAGCTTTCCATTTTGTTGAATAGGTGATGACTAATTTCTTACCGAAGACTCTTAAGAGTATATTAATTGATGGTAGGGAGTTCTACAAGTACTCGCAATAAAAAATTACCATAAATACTTCATATGCAGATACAAAGTTGATTTAATTGTGATATGTGCATACAATGAAGTATCCATTCATAAAAAGGAAAAAAATACTGCTGCTGCAGTGTGGATAAACCTTGAAACATTATGTGAAAGAAACCAGTCACAGAAAGTCACATGTATGATTCCATTTATATGAAATATCCACAGTAGGTAAATTAGAAACAGAAAGCAAATTATTGATTGGGAAGGAGGAAATGGGGAGTAACTGCTTAATGGGTATAAGGTTTTTTGTTTGTTTGTTTGTTTTTATTGAGATGGTTGACATAACATATTAATTTTAAGTTTTAACATAATGAGTTGATAAGTATATATGCTGCAAAATGATTACCACAAAATTTAGTTAATATATATCACCACACATAGTTGCAAACTTTTTTTCTTGTGATGAGAAATTTTAATCTCTGCTCTATCAACTTACTGACTTTCATAGATACAATACAGTGTTGTTAGTAGTCACCACATTGAACAAAACATCCCTGTGATTGACTGACTAGGTGTACCGGTTAATAATGGCGGATATTGTAATCAGAGAAAACCCGGTAATTTCAAGAGAAACATCAAAAGTGCTTTATTCAGAGTAATGTCCATCACTAGCTACACATTTCCCCAATCTTTCAGGTAATTTGTGGATACTGTCCCAATAGAACTTTTCTGGTTTTGAGGCAAACCATTTAAAGACCTAATTTTCCACGTTTTTGTATGTTTTGAAGTGCTGCTTAGAAAGTGCGTGTGCCATTGATTGGAACAAGTGGTTATCTGAGGGATTAAGGTCTGGTGAATACAGAGGGTGGGTTAATACTTCCCAGGCAAGTTCTTTTAACGTGTCTTTAACTGATTTTGAAGTGTGTGATGGTGCATTATCATGAAGCAAATAATCAATTTGAATCATGCTTTGATCATATCCTCTGGCCCATTCTGGTCGTTTCATGATCAAAGCGTGGTTCAAATTGATTTTTTGTTGGTAGTGATGAGTATTGACGGTTTCACCTGGTTTTAAAAGTTCAAAATACACCACACCTTCCTGATTCCACCAAACGAAGAGTGTTGTCTTCCAAAGTGATTTGGCCTTGCAGTTAATGTTGATGGTTGACCTGAATCAATCCATGATTTTGTGCATTTGGGATTCTCAAAACAGATCCACTTTTCATCGCCAGTCACAATTCGGTGCAAAAAAAGACTTTATTTTGTGCTGTTGAAGCAACATTTTACTGATAACTTCTTGGTTTTTCATTTCTTTCGTTCAGTTGATGTGGCACCTATTTTTTCTTCCCTTAAAATCTTTCCCATTGCTTGTAAATGATCGGAAATTGTTTGCTGAGCAACGTTTAATCTCTCCGAAAGTTGTTTTATAGTTTGACACCCATCTCCATCCAATAATGCTTGTAATTGTTGGTCTTCAAACTTTTTTAGTTGACCTGGATGTTCATTGTTTTTCACACAGAAATCATTACTTTTCAAGTGTTTAAACCAACGTTCACAAATATCTTGAGATGGAGCATGTTCACCATAAGCTTCCCAAAGTATACGATGACTTTATTTGAATTAAAACTTTCTGCAAATGTTCTTTTTGGAGGGCACGAAATTAGACATTTTTAAGCGTATCTATGATGTTAACCTTCAGAAAATGTGACATGAAGTTTTGAAGCTTGCTGTCAATACAGCAAAATAGCATACCTATCAAATCGCATATATATCAACATGTGTAACTCCATCTATTGAAAAAAATCTGCAGTATTAACTGGTATACCTATTAGCTAATAAGAAGTTTGTACCCTTTTCATTCCCCCTTTTGACAAATATCAGTTCTCTGTATCTGTGAGTTTTTGTGTGTATGTGTATTTTTAAAGATTGTATATACAAGTGAGGTCATGCAGTATTTATCTTTCTCTGCCTTTTAAAAAAATACTGTTTTCAGAGAGGAAGGATAAGGGAGAGAGAGAGAAACCTCAATGATGATAGAGAATCATTGATTGGCTGCCTCCTGCAACCTCCTATTGGGGATCAAGCCTGAAACCCAGGCATGTGCCCTTGACTGGAATTGAACCTGGGACCTTTCAGTTCAAAGGCCAATGCTCTATCCATTGAGCCAAACTGGTTAGGGCTCTCTGACTTCTTTGACTTTAAATATAATGCCTTGAAGGTCCATCCATATTGTTGCAAAAATAATTACTTTTTTATGGCTGAAAAATAGTCTCCCACTTCCTATCCTTGGTTCCACATCCTTGGTTACACTTAGTAGTAACTATCTTCTTCATTTTAGCTATTCTGGTGGCTGTGTAATAGTATCTCATTGTGGATTTAATTTATGTTTCCTTGAGGACTAAGGAGGTCAAGCACCTTTTTATATAATGACTAGGGGCCTGGTGCAGGATTCATGCATTTTGAAAGGAACTGTGGGCCACGAGGCTGCAGTGAGCACAGGGGCGGGTCTTGGCCCATCTTCCTCACCCCCAATCAGCCCCTTCTGCCATGGCCCCAGTCCCCTGTCTACTGGAGCCCTGCTCCTGCTGCTCCTACGAGCTAACAATGCCAGCCCCAGTCACACCCGCTGATAGCACAGAGCGATTAGGGCCAGTGCCAACAGCAGGTGCGAGTGGGGCTGGCGCTGTCAGTGGGTACAAACGGGCTGCGGCCCCGATTGCCCTTCTGAGGCAGGGGAAAGTGGAGAAGCCCTCAGGGGCAATTGAGCTTGGCAGCCGCTGTTTGTACTCATTGACAGCGCAGAGTGATTGAGACTGGTGCCGGGCACTGTCAACGGGTGTGAGCAGGGCCTTCCTCAGCAGCCGGTGCATGTATAGCGACTGCCAGCCCCGAGCGCCCCTCAGGAACAGGGAGAGGCAGAGAGGCCAGGGTGGGACTGCAGCATGTGGGAGCAAAGAATTTTCAGTAACCACCAGAAGTTCACCCCAATGACAGTGACTAGCATCCTGCCTTGGTGTGGTGCCCGCCCCCCCATCCCCCTCACCTACTCCACTATCCTGCCATAGCCAATGCCTGCCATGTTCTGTGCTCTGCCACCTGCTGCCAACACCCGCCATGTTCCATTCATGCCCCCTGGTAGTCAGTTGTTGCACCATTCAGTTTCTTTGCATATTAAGATTTTCTATATAGATAGATAGATAGATAGATAGATAGTTGAGTTGGATATCTTCTTTTTGTAAAAATACTTGGTGTACTCTTTGGCCCATTTTCCAACTGGCTTTTTTTTTCTTTCTAATTGATTTGTTGGAGTTTTTATATTTATTGTGAATAAGAATTGTGTCAATTACATGTATTGTAAATACTTCCTTTTGCTTGGTAGCTTATTTTTTCCCTCTTAAGAATGTCTTTCAATTATTAAAAGTTTTTTAATGTAAACTACTTTATAAGGTTTTTCACCTCCACTTATGATTAGTTCTTTTTGTATCCTATTTAAGACATCTTTGCCTATCCTAAAGTTAATTAATATATTTTCCTAAGTTTTTTTTTTCTGGAAACTGTTCTTGTTTTACCTTTCATGTTTAAATTTATATAGTTCTTTTGGAATTAATTTTTGTATATGATACGAGCTAAAGGTCAAGATTCATATTTTTCCATAAGGTATTTAGTGGCCTCAACTATTTTCCAAAACGACATTGCTCTCCATTAAAGTGCATTGTTATCTTAGTTATAACTTACTTGATCACATACGTGTGGGTTTCTGGGCTCACTTTAATATATTTTATTGATTTTTTTTTACAGAGAGGAAGGGAAAGGGATAGAGAGTTAGAAACATAGATGAGAGAGATACATCGGTCCACTGCCTCCTGCTCGCCCCCATTGGGGATGTGCCCGCAACCAAGGTACATGCCCTTGACCAGAATTATACCTGGACCCTTTAGTCCGCAGGCCAATGGTCTATCCACTGAGCCAAACTGGTTTCAGCTCTGGGTGTACTTTAATTTCATTATTTGGTTTGTCTGAATTGGTGTGCTTTTATATAACTTTCTTGATATCTAGTAGAATAAGATTACCAATTTTGCAGGTCTTCAAGATATTTTTTATTCTTTATATTTCCATAAACTTGACAGTTAGCATGTCAAATTCCACAGAGAAATCTGCTGGATATTGATTGTGATTACAATGAAACTATAGATAAGTTTGTGTAGAATTGATGTCTTCACAATATTGAATCTTCCAGTCTGTGATGATGACATTCCCTTTTATTTATTTCTCAATATATTTTGGTTTTCAGCGTACAAATGTTGCACATTTTGTTAGATTTATTTCTAGGTATTTAAGGACTTCATTTTGTTAATCACTCTTTCTAGAAGCTCTGAGCACCTTTTAGAGTGTGATGTTAACACTCATCTTCAGAAATTAAAAATGTATCTTGAACTTTATTTCTCTTCCCGTATCCTCTTCTTATCTATGGAATTATCATGCCTGCTTTTTAGTAGAATCACATAGCGAAGCTATATATTTTGTTGATGTCATATGCATTTGCCTACATGCTGACATGATAATTTATCTTCAAAACAATTGATTGAGATGATAACATTAATTGAGTTAATGTGTATTAGTCTTTTAGGGGAAGGGAGTTATCAATATTAGCTATTAAGTGTCACTTAATATCAGTAATAACAAAGATAAGTTGTGAGTAATAAAGCCAATTCATGTTCCAGTGATTGCTCAGAAATAAAACTTGATGGTTTATTCATTGATGACTTTTCACTAAGTTCAGTAGTTTAGGTTTCAGTAGAACCTGTTCTAGGTAATGTATGAGAAGAGAGAAGAGAGTGAGTTGATAGAGGAGAGTGGAAATCTGACCCTTATTCTTTTCATTTAATCTTTCTTTGAAAATACATTTAGCAGTGACAAGAAAGAAGTTCATTATAATGGTAATGAGTATATGTAATCAACATTTTTAATAAATAAAATAGATTGTATATAATAATGTTAAGATATGTATTTCATATTTTTTGTATTCTAATATTGTAACCTGTGCAAATGGTGGAGCTTGGAATGTAAATATAAACCTATTAATGCCCAGTTGGGGTGTCTCTGTGGTTGAGCATTGACCTATAAACTAGAAAGTCATGGTTTGATTCTTGGTCAGGGCACATGCCCAGGTTGCGGCTTCATCCCCAATTAGGAGGCGTGCAGGCAGCCAATCAATGATTCTCATCATTGATGTTTCTATCTTTCTCTCCCTCTCCCTTCCTCTCTGAAATCAATAAAAAAATATTTTTAAAAAATAACCATTAGTTTGAATTTTCAGACAGGTTTCCATAATTCCAGTTCCGAGTTTAGATCAGACCAAAAGAATAAATACTACCAGTATGGCCACTGTGCTGTAAGATGGCATAAATTGTCACTGCAGCCATTCACAATAATGTGAATATAACCTGATGACCCTGATTACAGTAGCTTGTGGAACCTAAACTAAAAATATTCGTGTTGAGTTTGTATCCTGAGGAGACTAGTCCCCTCCTCCCCTTTTATTTTAAATAGTAAAATCAGAGCAATCAAAATAATTTGCCATAAATTCGGTGGAAACAAAAAGATGACAGGTTATGAGTAATTTCTATGATCTTTATAGTGATGGTATTTATCTCTGTACTATTACTCTGTATGTAGTTTTCAGAAACATTTTATATTTGTTCAGCCTTTATCCTTGAGGCACTAAAAATTAATTAGAGGTTTTTGTATATATGTATGTATATATGTATATACGTGTACACACACACACACACACACACACACACACACACACACACAGAGACAGCACTGACCAAAGATCAAGACATCCTGTTCTTTGGTTTTCCATCTTTATCTATTACCCTTGCAAGTTGCTTGAAATGTTGGGAGAACATGTAGAATTATATATTGTGTCAATAGTTCATGTCATTTCTCTAATGCGGCTCTGAGGTGAGTGGTGTAATATCAATCAACTATAATAAAAATCTGTTTGAGAATAGAAACATACACATAGATTTTGCTGAAAGTTTGTAACCTATCTATATCATTTCTTTTGCTGCAGAAAACAAAAGCCCTCAAAGCTTAATGGTTTAAAATTATTTTTTCAAATTCTTTTTACCTTTGTCAGCTCTGCTGTGTCTTGACAGCTTAATTTGCATGTCTAGTGGTTGGCAGATCAATTTAAGGAGACCTCACTTAAAAAAAAAGTATACACACACACACACACACACACACACACACACACACATTTTTCAGAAAGGAAGGGAGAGAAATAGAAACATCAGTGATGAAAGAGAATCATTGATTGGCTGCCTTCTGCACACCTCCCACTGGGATCATGACCGGGAACCCATGCATGTTCCCTGACTGGGAATCAAACCAGAACTGAACCTTGACCTCCTGGTTCATAGGTCAATGCTTAACCAATAAGCCATGTGGGCTGGGCAAGAGACCTCATTTTTATATGCCTGCTGTTTGGTGCAATGACAACTGGGGTGATGATCAGGTTTTTCTCATCATCTAGCAGACTAGCCTGGGCTCATGTACATAGTAGTAGTTGCAGGGTTCCATAAAGCAGAAAAGAGGGTAATCCCTGGTGTTTAAGCTTTTGCTTGTGTTGTGTTTGCTAATGTCTTATTGGCCAAAGGAGTCACATGGCCAAAACTAGAGTCATTTCTTAATGATCAGAGTGGCATAGTCATATTACTCAGAAGTGAATACACACACACACACACACACACACACACACACACACATACACACACATACTTGGAAAGAATTTTTTGGCCAATAATTTTGTAATCTTCCACATCCATCCTAGTTTTTCTAACATCTTTGTTTTGTTCAAATATTCATTTATTGTTCTGTTTCTTTGATGGTAGAAAAGCAAAAAGGTAAGTAAATCAGGAATTTTATCTATTAAGGAGTACATGACATTTCTATCTAAATAATGAAATTTCATTCAGTATTTAATCAGCACACAATCTGAACCCTATAGTAGACCTGGGAAAACTGAAGCAATTTAATTCTAATTTTTCATCCCCCCTCCTCCCAAATTCTTTAAAAGCTTGCTTTATATTTTATACTGGTTCTATGTTGTTTGTACCAGATAACTTAAGTCAGGGTGTTGATTCATGATTAAATGGTTAATATTTTAATAGTGAAACAATTATTAGTCCTGATCTGATCTGTTAGCCTTGCCTCCCTACAGAATGAGGGAAGAGCGGAATATTTGTTGACTTCATGCTGTGATAGGCCAGTAAAGTTGATTTGCTGTGCTGTCTTTGAACCATTGCCTGCTTCTCTACTAAATTTTACTTTGACCAGTTGCCTGTCACATCTTTGAATATTATGGCAAGTACTGGCTAATGTAATTGAGAAACAGAGCCTTTTTCTTTTTTGTATGAATTTTAAAATGAGTAATAATATTTTCGTTGTTATTTTAGTTGAAGTTATATGGATATTTTAAAAATAAAGTGTTGATTAAATGTTATTACCTATTTTAATTTGAAAAGATATGCCAGGTGTTATGGAGAATGGCTCCCCCTTGTGGCAAACTCATTTATGTTAGATGTTTGGATTGCCTCCAAAGAATGTTATGAGCTGACCTTGTTTTTTAGAGTAAGAGACTCCCCTCTCTCATCTTCCTTTCTCCACCTCACCTTCACCAACCACTATGAAACCAACCAGAAGATATTGAACCAACAGCCACTTCTTCCCTCACACCCCCTTAAATTTTTGGCTCTAATAACTATATTACTTTTGGTACTTATATTAGCTAGAAACATCTATAATTTTACAGGGGAAGAAAGGGAGTTATCAGTATTGAATGACTTGTGGGTGGATCACTATTAAATTATTCTTTGTAACTTTTAATATCTTGGATATGCCTAAGTGCACTAAAACAACTTTAAGAAAAACAGGGTTTAAAGTAAAAATAATTTGTGTAATGCTGGGCCAAATAAGTTATATTTATTTACTGTTACTTTTCAGAAACTTTAGTAGCGAATGTGTGTGGTGAGCTTCCTAGACAGGAAGAGTTTTCCAAACTTATTTGACTTTAGTATCCTCTTTTCAGGGACTGACACATTATGGAACACATTTAGAGAAACAGATTGTTTCAATGAGTCATTCTTCATGGTGTTTAATTATGAATTACCATACTTGTTTTTTCACTTTTTGCAGCAATTTTTATAAGTTAAGTAAGAGAAAGCAGTATTAAAGATTAGAGATTTGTATTTGGCAATATATTTCCTTTTGATAAGTCCCTCTTTTTTTTCTTTTTGTAACCCAAGCCAACTCAGAATCATAAATTGTTTTTTAAGATTATTTTATATGAGAAATAATAAATAAGATTTTAATTTAAACATAATTTAACTAAATACTTTATTTCCCATTAACTAAAGCTTCTGAGATTTTTTTTATGGACACACTGGCACTGGGTATAAGAAGTCTCCCATTTTCTGCTTTTTTCTTTTCCCTTTATAACATTTGTAGAAAAAATAGAGGAGGGGAAAAGCTAAAAATCAGTTTTATAATGGTGGTAGGTTTTTTTTCAGGGAGGGGAAAGGGTACAGGGGCTGTAGAGAGATTTAGATAAAACATCCGTTCAAAAAAGCACTAATTAAATATAAACTTACTATTTAAATTAAGTGCTTGCAAATACCATAGAAATATCATTACTGTCTTTTATTATATCATCTTTTGAAAATGCTATACCTAAATTGGGAGTATGTATGTATTCTCTATAACTACATTTCTCTTTTAGGAAGCATACAGAATACATTTTAAAGCAATGACTTGTTTTCATATTTTCAGATTAATTTTTTAACTGTATCAGAAAGCTGATAGGTAGCTTAATTTTTATTGAAGTGAATAGGAATATAGTAAGCTCATGTCCAGTGTCGTCAGGGTGTGAGGTTTTCGATAAGTGATTTTCTAGACAATACAGCATATAATTTTAAGTACTAAGATTTTAATGAAGATAATCTTTTTGAGCATATGCAGTTTAATTATTTTCTGTCTGGGTTTGTCATGATGTCTTATGGGAGCTGTAGCTGTGCTTGCCTCTTGTCCTCCTCCCCTTTGTAAATTTGCGTTCTTTAATTTTCATTATTTTAAAGATTAGTTAGAATAATGACAAATGTAGAAACATACATAATAAGAATACACTTTTAAGAGTCATTGTCTTAGTTGGTATATATTTTGGCTCTTTAGAAAGTCTTTCGAACCTTATCTGTTTCCTCCCTCACCCACTTCCCTTTAATTTTAATTGTTGGATGGATGAGTTTTGGAGAATTGAGCTTTTTAAAAAATTTCCTATGATGTTATAGATTTACTTTTATTCTACTAATAGGGGAAACTGTTATTTGCTATCTATATAGTATTGCAGTAAAATAGTTGCCACTTAAATCAAGAAGTATTCACTTTTTGTGTGAAAACTGTGTGGATTATATTTTTATATTTTGTTTTAGCAGCTTAAGTACCATTTATATATTTTATTAAGAGGTATATACTTTTTGAATTTGAATGCATTGTTATATGTAATTTTCCATGCTTAAATTATTAAATAATTGGTTCTAACTGATTAGTATATGTTTGAAGTATTAGGTTATTAAGCTAGAAAGTTTTGAATGGTATATAATTAAAAGTTATATTATAGTATATTTTAATATTTAAATTAGTTTCACAAACTAATATTTTGATACTTTTATTTAATTTTCAAATTTTAGTTTTAAATTTAAATATATAAATTATATTGGGTTATCAAATACTAACCAAGCCAGACTCTCCTTAGCTTACTTACAAAATCAGATGAGATTGAGCACATTCTGGGTGGTATGGCTGTAGACATCCTGTTAGGTTATCAGAGTGAATGCTTAGAGAATAAATGTTTTAGAAGATAATTGCTATTTTGTTTTAAACATGATAGCTAAGTATTAATAGGTTTTTAAATGACCATACTTTCTAGTGGAATTTACCTGTGGTTTCACTAGTGGACAAACAGAATGTACTTTATAATTGTAACACAATTTGGTGAAGAAAGGCGAGGGATCTGTACTTTTATTGAGCAAATTATGTAAGAGAATTTTACATATAATATATATATATTTTGCCATGAAGTGAGAAGAATTAACCATAAAGATTCAAATACAATATTTAAGATTATAAAGTAGAGTCTATGTTATTTTACTTTTTACAATATCATTTGAAATATTTATGAATTTTAATAGGACCATTACTTAAAAAAAAAATCTTCAAAAGATATAGCCTCTCCGAAACCGGTTTGGCTCAGTGGATAGAGCATCGGCCTGCGGACTGAGGGGTCCTAGGTTCGATTCCAGTCAGGGAACATGCATTGGTTGTGGGGACGTGCAGGAGGCAGGGGATCGATGTCTCTCTCTCATCGATGTTTCTAACTTTCCCTTCCTCTCTGTGAAAAATTAATAAAACATATTTAAAAGAAAAAGATATAGTCTCTTTTTGGGTAACCCCAAAATAGATATGGGGGGATCAGGTTTGTCCTACTTTATTTTATGATAAAATTTTTTATATACAGGTCTGTACGAGACATGTGTTCCATTTTATTTATAAACATTTGTAAACTTGGAAATTAATGTAGAGGTGTAATTTGAATGAGACCTGGCTAGGTCAGCAATCTCTTCAGTCAACAAAATTATTATTTGAATCTAAGATGACAACATCTGGTTAAGTCAAAGATAGTGAAGTACTTAAGGTATAAGAAAAAAACATATAATTTGTCTTTAATATTACCACTCAAGAAGCTTTTCCCATTTGTAGGTTACTAAATGATGATAAAGGTTTTTACTTAATACAGAAAATTTACTCTGACAGCTAAATGTTAAATTTGCTTTTTTGTTATTCTTGCTTTTTTTAATTGTTTATTGTATTTATCCTATATAGTAAAACTCTAATATGCAAATTGACCAAATGGCAAAACGACTGGTTGCTATGACATGCATTGACTAACTAGCAGACGCTTAACACAGAAGCTCCCTCCCAGCCTACAGGCCCCAGGCCAGCCAAGGCAGTGCCAGTGGGTGTCCTCTGATCACCCCTCCAGTCGCCCCATAGATAGGCCCTAATCACTGGCCAGATCTAGGGACCCTACCCATGCACGAATTTCATGCACTGGGCCTCTAGTAGTTTAATAGTATTATAGTAAGGTTTTTGTTTTATTCTTTAAAACTGAGATAGACCTAGGCAAAAGAAGACAAGTTTATCTCCCTAAATATGTGGCCACAAAGGCTAATAATTCAGAGAAAAAGATACTTGGGATTTAGCTTAATGTTTATTTATGTATGGATTTTGTTTTACTTAAAAAAGACTTGTTTACTAGTGTTAGCATATGAAAAGGCATAGGTCACTTTTCAGGATTTAAATGTATTTGTGAAAATTAATTTACCAGTGATTCTTGAGGTATAGGCTATTTTATTTTGGTTGATATTTGAGTAATGGTACCTTTATATAATTACTAAGTCTTCTTAATAATTATATAAAGTAAACTGTTCCAGTTAGTGAAACTAAAACTCAAGGAATTTAAGTTATTTCTGAAGGTCATATTGCTGGTAGATAGTAAAGGTAGATTTGGGACCTAGGCCTCCTGGTTCTTAAACTCTAGTAGTTTTTCATCAGAGTTAGAATTATAAATTGGATCCTAATTAACATGATAAGATGAAGAAGGAAAGATCATTCCCTCTGGCGTTTTAGATAAATCAACTATTGGTGATGGTTAAATGTAATGTTTTCACAGTATGTATTTTGAAAATTCCGATTTAAAAAATATGAGTCATTTAGAAAAATTTAGGAATATAAACTTTTTAATATAATTACAGTGGCATTGTTGAGCAAATGGACTCATCCTTTCTAATAAAAGAGTAATATGCAAATTGACCATCACTCCAAAACACAAGATGGCTGCCCCCATGTGCTCAAAGATGGCTGCCACAAGATGGTCAGTAGAGGAGGGCAGTTGGAGGGGGACTAGGCCTGCAGGGGAGGGCAGCTGTGGACCAGGCCTGTGGAGGTCGGCAGTTAGGAACCAGGCCTGTAAGGGAGGATAGTTGTGGGGGGACTAAGCCTGCAGAGGAGGGTGGTTGGAAACGATCAGGCCAGCAGGAGAGGGCAGTTGGGGATGACCAGGCTGGCAGGGGAAGATATTTAGGGGCAACCAGGCTGGCTGGGGAGTGGTTAGGGGGTGATCAGGCTGGCAGGCAGAAGTGGTTAAGGGCAATCAGGCAGGCAAGCAGTTGGGAGCCAGCAGTCCTAGATTATGAGAGGGATGATCCCACAAGGATTGGGCCTAAACGGGCAGTTGGACATCTCTCAAGAGGTCCCAGATTGGAGAGGGTGGAGGCTGGGCTGAGGGACACCTTCCCCCTCAGTGCACGAATTTCATGCACCAGGCCTCTAGTGTATTATAAGAAGTTATGCTCAGTTATCTAAAATTATGCTGTTTATCTCAACTGTTTTCGTAAGCTATGTGTGGGCAGAGTAAGGGAAGGTAAAAATAGCTTGATTTAGTGCAGATGGTTATTTATTTATTTATTTTACTGTTTGTAAAGGTGTTTTGTTTTGCTTGCCTCACATTATGTTCTAGTATTTTTGGACAATATAATTTAGTGTTACACAGTGAGAGCAAATATTATATTATATATAACTTTTAATTCCATATCCTTCAGGTAAAAAGAACATATTCTCATGGTACTTACAGAGCTGGCCCAATGCGACAAATCAGTTTGGTAGGAGCTGTTGATGAAGAAGTGGGAGATTATTTCCCTGAGTTTCTTGATATGTTGGAAGATTCACCGTTTTTAAAGGTAAAAGAAAAAAATAATATCAAGCAATCTAAATTGGGGGGTGTAACTTTTATGCTACAGGTGATACAAATGGTTGTTTCAGAATTGTGACATTATTTTATTTGAATTGGAGAGAAAGAAAGGAAGAGATGAGAAATTAAATTCTAGTATAGCCGAAACCGGTTTGGCTCAATGGATAGAGTGTCGGTCTGCGGACTGAGGGGTCCCAAGGTTCAATTCCAGTCAAGGGCATGTATCTTGGTTGTGGGCATATCCCCAGTAGGGGGCATGCAGGAGGCGGCTGGTCGATGTCTCTTTCTTATCGATGTTTCTGGCTCTCTATCCCTCTCCCTTCCTCTCTGTAAAAAATCAATAAAATATATTTTTAAAAAATTTAAATTCTAGTATAGTGTATGTTTATGACTTCTCTGGTACTAAGTGATAGATCAGAAAATAACACTTGCCTGTTACTGCCACTTTAGGAAATTAGGTTTCATTTATTTATTAGCTATAGATTGAATAGTAGGGAATTTAAGAAGTACAGGAAGGATGTGTAAGTGCTTAGGAAAAGGGAATGGCCATTTGGCATTGTGGAAAACTGTCCTGGGAAATTATACATATGCCTTTCATTCTTCTTTTTTAATATGTTTTTATTGATTTTAGAGAGAGAGGAAGGGAGAGAGAGCGAAAGAAACATCAGTGATAAGAGAGAATCACTGATTGTGTGCCTCCTGTCTGCCCCCTACTGGGGATCAAGCCCACAACTGGGGCATGTACCCTGACCAGGAATCGAACTGGTGACCTCTGGTTCATGGGTCAATGCTCAACAACTGAGCCATACTGGCAGGGCTGCATTTCATTTTTGGCTATACCTATCTGGTTTGGGCAAGCCATTTTTGGGCTTCAATTTCCTCATCCATAAAATAGGCATTTAAAATATATAGTTTAGCTCTAACTGGTTTGACTCTGTTGTTAGAGCATCAGCCTGTGGACTGAAGGATCCCAGATTTGATTCCAGTCAAGGGCACATGCCTAAGTTGCAGGCTTGGTCCCCAGTGGGGGATGTGCAGGAGGCAGCTGATCAATGATTCTCTCATCATTGATGTTTCTATCTCTCTTTCCTTCTTCCTTCCTTTCTGAAATCAATAACGATATATTAAGTAAAATAAAATAAATAAATAATAAAATATGTAGCTTAAGATTCCTTTAAAGTCTTTAAATGATTTCTAGCTAGAGAAATCTCTGAGCTAGATTATTTAATTAGTAACTCAAAGGTTAAAATGTGACAAGATTAGTTAATCACAGACAATAAGATGGTGCAGGGATGAGGACAGGAATGGGCTAAAAGGAATCAGTGGGGGGAAATTTAGTTAATACTTTTAACTAAAAATTTAAACAAAAAATCAGTTTATCACTACTGCTGCCACTTTATCTGTTGAACATCTCCTTTTTCCCCCCAGAGATTTTAATCTCTGCTTTTTAATCCAATCTTTTCAAGCAACTGAACAAATAAATTTCGATTTTGTTTTGGTTTTGCTCTTTATACTAGGTTTTGATTATAACTAATCAAAGAGGTACCTGTTTATTTTTGTAGATTCTCAGGGAGAATACTTGCTTATTTTGGCAATGTATTAACATACATGGCAGATGGAAGAATAACAAATGATGAATATAGTGAATCAAGTCTGTGACAGAGTTGGGGGAAGAAATCACTCCAAAATAATTATTCTCTTCGTGTGTTTGGAATAGAATTTTTGATGGAAAATTGTGCATATGTAGGAATATATTCAGTATAGGTATATCTTTCAAGGACATAAGTATAAAAGTATATATGTAAGTTTTTCAGGGGGCAATATTCTTTAATGCATAAATATATATTTTGAAAATAATTCATTTTTATGTAATTATTTACCTCTAGTGTACACTGCCATGGGGGACACTATCTAGTCTAAAATTAGAGAGTCGAAAAGATAGTGATGATGGTCCTATCATGTGGGTACGCCCAGGAGAACAAATGATCCCTGTGGCTGATATGCCAAAGTCACCTTTCAAAAGGAAAAGGTATGTTGGATATACAAATTTGAATTGCTGGGGATGGGTGTTTGTATGTTTGGGTGCATATACGTGTTGAAATTGGAGGAAGAAGGAGAGGAGGGTTTAGTGCGAAACTGGAATGTAAATTTAAAAATGGCTACATATGCTGATGTAATTTTTAAAAATGTACCAAATATAAATAAACATGAGAAATGAAGGCAAATGACAATAAAATTGTAATTAGAAATGGGAAAAAATATCATTCACAGTAGAGACATTATAATCTATTTGGAATAAATTTAATAAATATTTAGAACCCATATTAAGAAAACTGAAACATCTTATGAAGATAAGATATAAAATAAGATCTAAACAAATGGAAAACAGTACTGTATTTTGGATTGGATAAAAATATTTCTTTGAAACTTAGCGTTTCAATTGGACTAATTTTCTAGCATTGGATAAATGATTTTAAACTTTATAAAGAAGAATAAATAAAGCCACAAATAGCCAAGACAATTGAGAAAGAGAAGATAAGTGAAGGGTCCTTGTGTTATATATTAAAAATTACTGTAAAGGTCAAAAAGATCATTAGAATAGAATAGAGTACACAAATAGATAAAAGTATATTGAGAAAGGGAAGATTTATTCATGTATAATGATGACATAATTGGCAGTCCATCTAAAAGGAAAAGCCATAGCTCCTACCTCATAAAGAAGTTTGATATTTAAACATAAGGTAAAAAATAAAAATAATAGAATAAAAGTTTGAAGCCTAGAAGATACCTTTTTTTTAGCAAGATAAAAGCATATAATGGCAATAGTAGTGAGAAATTTTGGAACAGATGACTTAAAATTTCCTTTCTCTGAATTATGTGATTACTCAATGCTTGTTGGTAGTTAAGCCTTTGTGTATCAATACAATGTTTGAGGGCAATTAATCCTTAACACATAAGCCTACTCTCAAGCCTGTTAACTTTCCACAATAAGCAACATTATTACGTAGCTTTGTGATACCTGTAGAACATTAATCACAAAGAGCAAAAGGAAGTATGTTATAGCATCATTGGTATGTGTGTGTAAATGTATAAAAAGACTAATGCAGGATTGCACAAAGAGCAGTTAAGTGGTAGAGGTTGATGGTAAATTAGGGAACTAATAAGGAAGAGACCCTAATAGGCTAGGATGAGAAGAGAAATTATGGGACAATCTGAATTTGTTTTTGGAAGTAACAGAAAAACAATTCAGAAAGATAAGTAAGACGATGATTTCCAGTCAAAGAAATTCTTCTCAGCCTTTTCCTCTTCTGCAAAATCAGAGAGGGTTTTTGCAGTGAGTGAGGCTAGGTAGTCAGCCGCTTGTGTGCACTGCTCACATTCTAAGTGTGAGCAGTGGAGAAGAGGGCCAATGTAAGAGGGAGCTAAGGTATTCCTTTCTATCCCCAATAAGTTATGCGTGGTTTGTGGAAGCACTTATATGCTTGTTGTTTTCTTGATACTTATTTTTGTCTTCCTTTCACTAGAATATAAACTTCCACCATATTAGGGAACTTATTTTATTCACTGTTGTCTTGTTCACTAACTTAAGTGCCTAGGTAATACCTGACAATATTGTAGGTGTTCTACAAATATTAATGCATTTTTTAAAGTTATCTGCTTGTTCCAGATATATATATTATGTTAGCCACGTGCCCTGATTAGGGGCATATTTCCTCAGGTTAGACCCAAACTTCAGGTAAAGATTCTGCATACAGGGAAACCTGGATAAACCACACCACCTGTAATTTAGTGTGTTTTCTAAGTGTATGTTGCCTTAAAACTTCCACTTATGGCCCTGGTCAAAGAGTTCATTTGGTTGGAGCATTGTCTGGTACACCAAAAGGTTGTGGGTTCGATTGCCAGTCAAGGCACATACCTAGGTTGCTGGCTTGATCTCCAGTAGGAGCATGTACAGGAGGCAACTGATGTTTCTCTCTCACATCATTATTTCCCTCTCTTTCCCTTTCCCTTCCTCCCTCTCTCTCAAAATCAATAAAAACATATCCTTAGGTGAGGAATAAAAACAAATAAAAAGAACTTCCACTTATGAAAGGTGTGTTAAGAAAAAGAGTGGATTATATATACGTTCTTGTTTGTACATGTTCATTTGAAAAATAAAACTTGATTTTGGAGCAGATGAAATTTCCTTTCACTGAATTATGGAATTACTCAGTGCTTGTTGGCAGTTAAGCCTTAGTACATCAATACAAATATTTGAGGGCAATTAATCCTTAACACATAAGCCTACCCCATCTACATAAAATATAAGTGTAATTTTTTTTTAAACAGAACTACCAATGAAATAAAAAACCTGCAGTACCTACCTCGAACTAGTGAGCCCCGTGAGATGCTCTTTGAAGACAGGACAAGAGCTCATGCAGATCATATAGGACAAGGTTTTGAACGACAGACTACAGCTGCAGTTGGAGTGTTGAAGGCTGTGCACTGTGGAGAGTGGTATATATTAACTACTGCTATTTTAATGAAATGTTTTTTTGGCTTCTAAATTTTTTCTTGGGAAGTTTCTCAATCATTCTCCTTTCTGTGTGTGTGGGGGGGTATTTTCCCTATAATTGGATATTGTAACTGCATTGAAAAATATTTTCAACGACTAGAACCTAGTTTTATTTAGTCTCTTGGGTTTGACTGAAGTAATTTTATTTTCCAAGTAACTATAGGTGAAAACAGTTAAAACTAGGATTCACTTAGTGCTTACTATATGCCTATTTACAAATGTTCATTTGATTTTCTTCAGCTACTTTTAGGCCTATATTGATCACACAAGGAAACAGGCTGAGGGCTGTCAAATAACATTATCATAGTTATATAGTTAGTAAATGGTAGAACTGAGACTGATTTCAGATCTGACTCCAGACTCTTATGTATTCTCTTTATACTATTCTACCTTGCTGCTCCTTGCTAAGATTTAGTATAATAATTTTTACAAGTTTCACTTTGAAACTTTTTATAGATTTAAAAAACAAAAGGATAAGTATCTTTAATATACTTAAGGTAACATCCCATAATTAAGAAAATTTCCATTTATTGATAAAAAAAATATAGCAAAGCTATATTGGTATTGTAAGATACGTTTGTTCTCTTAAGTTTTGTTTTTAAACTCAGTTCTGTTTAGGTATGAAACCTAAATTGGAATATGCTATTTTCTCAACAAATAGGTAGTACTGAACTAACCCTACAAGATTCTTTTTTTTAAAAAATGTATTTTATTAATTGTTTACAGAGAGGAAGGGAGAGGGATAGACAGTTAGAAACATCGATGAGAGAGAAACATCAATTAGCTGCCTCTTGCACAACCCCTACTGTGATGTGCCTGCAACCGAAGTACATGTCCTTGATCGGAATCCAATCTGGGACCCTTCAGTCTGCAGGCCGATGCTCCATCCACTGAGCCAAACCAGTCAGGGCCCTAAGATATTCTTAAGAAAACAATATTAATAGTTAATAATCCAATAAAAATTGAATTGTTTAACATAAATGTTAATTTCCAAATATTTGCGGTTATTTATTTCCATATAGCTTCTATGCTTTTCCTGTAATCTGGAAATCCTTACAAACTCCTATTTAAAATTAATGAAATTTCTCTTGAATGTTTGGTAAAAAGGATTTAAGAATGGCATCAAGAATTATTTAGAGTGAAATCTAGAGTGTTGAGTAAAGTTAGCTACATATTTACATGTTCTTTCAAAGATAAATATTCCTGCTTCATGGCCTTAGCACTTTGTTAAAATCTCTTTTAAGCTTCTTTAAGTTATTGTTGGTATATACTCTCTCTTCCACTATGTATTTGATTTGAGGTTAGAGATTGTGTGCTATATCCTTTATGGGCCCATCATAGTTCCCAATACATATCTATGGAATATAAAAACACTTTTGTGGCTAGCAATTTCATAGTATAGAGACTATTGCCCAACTACTATAATAAATTAGGTGATTTAAGAATATGCTTGAGAGAGAGATTTTAGAATGAGATATTTCTAGCTTTGAATTTTCTCACTATTGTAAAATACAGTTTGCTTCCTATACTAAAGATGGCAAGAAAATAACTTTGTTGGTGCTAAAAGAGTGCTTCTTGGCTCTGATGCGAACATGGCTTATGATCCCTTTATGATTCCTTGGTGTTGAATTAAACTATACTAAGGAAGTTGGTACTTCCTTTTTTTCCCTTAGTGTTTTGAATTCTGCTCTTTTTCTCAAGAAAACATGAGGTATTAGAGTCTCAGATTCTTGACTTTATCTTAGAGTCAGGCTTAATACCAATTTGAAATAAAAGACCAGTATTGATTTAGACTTTATAGAAATCATTAGCTAGATAAGCTTATGAAGTATTGATCAAATTATACCACTCTTGAGGTATTATGAAGGATTCATATACAGGGTGGAGCAAAAGTAGGTTTACAGTTTGAATGGAAAGTAATTCAATAATTAATAAAAAATAGTAATATAAGAATAAACACTCTTTTGTGTACTTATAACTATAAACTTAATTTGCTCTACCCTGTATATTTATTTTTTTAATAGATTTTTATTGATTTCAGAGAGGGAGAGAGAGAAACATCAGTGATGTGAGAGAATCATTGATTGTCTGCCTCTTGCACACCCTGCACTTGGGATCGAGCCTGCAACCTGGGCTTATGCCCTGACCCGGAATCCACCCGTAACGACCTGGTTCATAGGTCAGTGTTCTGAGGCATGTCACCTGGTAGATTTATATATTTGAGGTTGCTTCTTTGAAATCCAGTGTTTTAAAAAACCAACTATCTATAATAATAAAAGGGTAATATGGTAATTAGATTGGACATTCTTCCAGATGAAGCCAGGGCTGGAGGGAAGCCAGTGCTGGCAGCCAGGGGAAGGAAGGCCTACTCTTGCACAAATCTTCATGCATTAGGTCTCTAGTTGAAGTATAATTTAAATTGAATAACATTACATTCATTATAAATATAGAGTTTGATGTACATTTGACAAATGTATATAGGTATGTTACCCCTACCACAACTAAGATAATAGAACACTTTGTTTCCTTCATATCCGTTAGCAGTTAATCTCCCCCTTCCTTACCTCAGCTTCAGACATTCTTTAATCTTTTTGTTTGTTTGTTTTTGTCTTCATAGGTTAGTACTGTCTAGTCTAGGATCTTAAGTAAATAGAATCATACAGGATGCCTCATTTCTTCCACTCAGCATAATGTTTTTGAGGTTCATCTAAGTTGTTACATGTATTAGTAGTTCATTCCTCACGTCAACAAAAGAAGTACTAGAATTAATAAGCAAATGTATCAGTCTTGAGATAAGACAATATTGAAAGTCAATTGTATTTCTATATATCAGCAATAAACATTTGGAAAATGTAATAGAAAAATAATACCACACAATAATAGTATTAAAACCTGAAATAGAGATAAATTTTAAAACTATGAGGCAGATGCTAAAGACTATAAGACACTGAGAAAAATTAAGGACTTACATAAATATAGTGATATATCTTGTTTATAGATTGGAAGACTCTATATTATGTCAGTTCCTTCCCAAATGATCTATAGATCAACTTAATCCTAATAAAATCTAACACTTGTTTTAAAATATATTTGTATTGATTTTAGAGAGGAAGGGAGAGGGATAGAAACCATCAATGATTAGAGTCATTGATTGGCTGCTTCCCACAGGCCCCCTACTGGGGATCAAGCTCACAACCTGGACATGTGCCCTTGATAGGAATCGAACCTGGGACCCTTTGGTCCGCAGGCCAAAGCTCTATCCACTGAGCCAAATCAGTTAGGGCTAACAGGGTTTTCTTATTGAAATACAAAGAACATAGGCAAAACAGTCTTGGAGAGATGGGGGAAGAATAATGTTGGAGAATTTACATTACACTGCCTGTCATTATACTAGTAAAGCTTACTTTGAAGCAACAGTAATTAAGAGGGTGGTATTGATATGAAGATAAACTTGAAGATTAATGGAACAGAATAGTGTCCAGTGTTCATTGATTTTTAGTGAAGAGGCCAAAATAATTCACTTGGGAAAAAGAGTCTTTTTCAAGAAATGATGCTGGAACAATAGGATGTCCATACACAAAAACAATGAACCTTGACTTTTCTCTCATACAATACAAAAATATTAAAATGGATCATATAAATAGATGTAATCATTAAAACTATAAAAATTGCAGAATAAAACATTGAAGAAAAGTTTGCATTAGGCAAACATGAGAGAAAATGATATCATTAAGATAATGAAGAGTGGGCTACAGGACTAGGGGAAAATATTTCAAGTGTGTGAGTGTGTGTATATGTGTGCACGCACATGCATATGTTTGAATGATTTGTATATATAAGGAATGCTTATAATTCAAGAATAAGAAAACAATTAAAATTGGAAAAATATTTGAACAGGCATTTTACAAAAGGTACACAAATGCTCTTTTTTTTTTTTAAGGAAAGAACTTGCTCTTCTTTTCTAATATAAGTATTTAAAACTAAATTTCTAAGCACTATGTTAGCTATATTGCACATATATTGATGTTGTGTTTTAATTAATATACTAGAGGCCCAGTGCACAAATTTGTGCAGGGGTGGGATCTGGCTGGCCTGCCCTGACCAGGGCCGATCAGGTCTGATCAGGGACAGGTTGGCTGGGGGGAGGGCCACAGGTGATTGGCCAGTGGGTCCTACCCTTGATTGGGCGGGGGGAGGATTGGGGAGAGGGCTGGCCATGGGGCAGGGCTCTGGGCCAGCTGGCCCTGTCCCTGAATGGGGCCAGAGGAAATAGGCCAGCCAGCCCCACCCTGGATTGGTGTGGGAAGCTGGCTAGGGGGAGGGTCTGCAGGCTGATCGGGGTGGTGGGGGCTGATTGGGAGTGGGGCAGACCATGGGGAGGGGCTGTGGGCAGTGGGCCAATTGGCTCTACCCCCAAATATGGTGAGGGGGGGCTGATCAAGGGCCCGGGGGAGAGGCCATGGGTGGTTGGTTGGTCCTGTCCTGCCCCTGATCAGAATGGGGATTTGATCAAGGGCAGAGCTGGCTGGGGGGAGGGCCCTCGGGCCTATTGGGGTAGTGGGGGCCCATTGGCAACAGGGCTGGCCGGGAGGAGGGGTCACAAGCAGTTGGTTGTCCGGCCCTGCCCCTGATCAAGGTAGTGGGGGCCCAACTGGGGTGGGGCAAGCCAGGGGAAGGAGCTGTAGGAGGTTGGCTGGCCAGCCTTGCTCTCTATTGGGGTAGCGGGAAGGGGTGGCAGTCAGGAGCAGGGCTGGTCAGGGGAAAGGGCTACAGACTGATTGGGGTGGGGCCCATGGGGCGAGGTGGCTGGGGGGTTGGCCAGCTGCCCTGCCCTCCATCAGGGTGGGGGAGGCTGATCAGGGGTGGAACTGGCTGGGGGGAGAGGCCCCAGTGGTTGGCTGGCCCCACTCCCAGATCAGCCTTGTTCACTGCCCACAGTGAGTATTATAGCAACCCGTCGTTACGGTGTTTTGGTCGTTGACTTTTTATATATAGAGATAGATCAGAATATTTTAAGTTTCTATTTGATGTCTTTTTTAAAAAAAATTATGGATTATTTAGAAGACTGTTGTTTACTTTTCAATATTTGAGAATATTTTTCCAGATTCTTTTGGGGTTGTTTTGATTTCTAACTTACGTCTCTTGTAGTCAAAGAACATATTCTGTATAATTTGCCTTTCTTAATTTACTGAGGTTTGTTTTATGGACTATCTTGATGAATGTTCTATGTCACCTAAAAAAATGTATATTCTGTTGTTGAGGGTATAATGCCCTATTATGCACAATTAAGTCAATTTTGTTGATAATGTGGTATAAGTTTTCTATAATATTACTCATTTTTGTCTTACTAATCTCCAACTGTAACATTTGATTTGATTATTTCTTATTTTAGCTTTGGTAGGGTTTTGTTTTTTTCCCCTGTAGGTATTTTTCTTTGATATCAGCTTTATTGTCATACAGTTCATCCATTTAAAGTATATATAATTCAGTGGTTTTTAGTATGCTCAGAGTTGTGCGGCTTTTACCACAATTATAGAATATTTTTATTAACTCAAAAAGAGATAGGACTTTATGGATTGGACTTTTTTAGCTATTCTCTTTAGCTCTAGGTAACCATTAATCTGCTTTCTTCTCTCTGTCTATTCTAGATATTTCATATAAATGAAATGACATAATATGTGGTCTTTTGTAATTAGTTTCTCTCATTAAGCATGTTTTCAAGGTTTATACATTTGAAGTCTGGTAATAGGTGACTCCACATTTAGAATTATTATTTCTTTTCAAATTGACCTCTTTATCATTACAAACTACCCTTTTTATCCTTGGTAATATTCCTTGTCCTAAAATCTACTTTATGTGATGTTAATACATCCAGTTCAGCTTTCTCATGATTAGTCTTTGTCCATTCTTTATCTTTTCATTTGTGTATCGATATTGTTTCATGTAGATACCATATAACTTGCTTTTTTAAAAAAATAAAAATATATTTCATTGATTTTTTACAGAGAGGACAGGAGAGGGATAGAGAGTTAGAAACATCGATGAGAGAGAAACATCAATCAGCTGCCTCCTGCACACTCCCTACTGGGGATCGAGCCTGCAACCGAGGTATATGCCCTTGACCGGAATCAAACCCGGAACCTTTCAGTCTGCAGGTGACGCTCTATACACTGAGCCAAACCAGTTTCAGCTAACTTGCTTTTTAAAAAATTCAGTGATAAACTGTGTTTTAATTAGAGTATTTAGACCATTTACATATATCAGTAAATTTAGCTTTAAATTTATCATTTTTTTCCCATTTGCTTCTTTTTATTACCTTCCCCCTTTTTCTTGTCTTTTTTATCATTCCTTATATCTTCACTGTTTCCTTATTATTGGTTGCTCTAAATTATCAGAATCTAGCTTCAAATATATACCTCTTTATGTAATGAGTTAAGAATCTTTCAATAGCATACTACCACTTATTAATCCCACTCCCCCAATTTCTGGACTTTTTGTTAATTATTGTCATACATTTATATTTTAGATATACTGTAAACCCCCAATATACTACTTTAGCTATAAGGAAGTAGTCCCAAAGAGGTTTTAAAAATGAGAATAAAATACTTCCATATTTACTATTACTTGTGCTCTACATTCCTTTAAATAGATTTATATTTTCATCTAAGAATTATTTTCCTTCAGTCTGAAAAAATTCCTTTAACATTTTCTGTTTTGGTTTTCTGGTGACAGATTCAGCTTTTGTTTGTCTGAAAATGTTTTTATTTCACATTTTGAAAGATATTTTTGGTAGCTATAGAATTCTAGATTGACTTTTTCTTCCAATATTTAAAAGATAGTCTGTTGTCTTCTGGTGTGCATTGTCTTTCATGAGAAGTCTGCAATCATCCTCATTCTTCTTTCTCAGTATATTAATGTGATGCATGAGTTTTAGGTTTTCTCTTTATCACTATTTAAAAAAATTGTAATTTGCTTGATACAATTTTTTTTTTTTTAGTTGCTTATAATTTCATCAAAAAGGATTTTCCTCCAGCATTTTTTTGTGAAGATGTATTTGTATAATCCTAATAAGTTAAAGACTTTGGGAATTTTTCTAGGATTATATTTAAAGACAAGCAGAAAGCCCTAATCAGTTTGGCTCAGTGGATAGAGTGTTATCCTCAGACTGAAGGGTCATAGGTTCAATTCTTGTCAAAGGCACATACCTTGGTTGCAGGCTTGATCTCCAGTCCTGATTGGAGCACATGCAGAAACAACCAAATGATTTGTCTCTCTCACATTGATGTTTCTCTCTCTGTTTCTCCCTTCCACTCTCTCTAAAAATCAATGGAAAAATATCCTCAGGTGAGATGAATGGTAGATAGGTAGATGGATGGATAGATACTAAAAGAAAATATAGTGGTAACAGTTTAATAGTCCTTTTATTAAGAGTTACTTAGGGGTTTTAAGTATCATTATAGTTATGTATATTTTTATTGAAAGAAAATATTCCCTTCTCCTATACTTAACTCTAATTTTTATATATCATTTTCAGTTCTCTCAATTTGTTGAAATATTAACATTAACTTTAAGACAAAATACTTAGTTTTTATTTACATAATTAACCAGTTCAGATTGTTTTAATTTTTCAAACTGTAGTTACACATAGCTATAATAATAAAATGAGGTGAGTGGTTTTTTTAATCTATTTTAGGTTGAAACCCATGGTATTATCCCTTTGTTTAAATATGTAGGTGGTATGCTAATTATAATTTAACTTTATTTTTAAAACAGTACTTTGGTTTTGACTGTAAACTATTTTTAACTTGAATTTATTAAGGTATTAACAGAATGAAACATTAATGGCACATTCTTCCTTATCTCATATTCTTTTTTAGGCTTGATCAACCCCGAATAACCAAAGATGTCATTTGTTTTCATGCTGAAGATTTCTTAGAAGTAGTTCAACGAATGCAGTTAGATTTACATGAACCTCCACTATCCCAGGTATATTTTAAACCATTATTGTCTTCAGTTGAATTTTTATTGTGAAAAAGACTTACTGCTATTCCTTATTTCTTTTTTTAGTGTGTCCAGTGGGTTGATGATGCAAAACTTAATCAACTGAGGAGAGAAGGCATTCGATATGCCAGGATTCAGCTGTATGATAATGACATTTATTTTATTCCAAGGAATGTTGTTCATCAGTTCAAGACAGTTTCAGCTGTATGTAGTTTAGCATGGCATGTTCGGCTCAAGTTATATCACTCAGAGGAGGACACTGCTCAGAATACAGATACTCATGAAACGGGCACATCACCAGATTCTACATCGTCAGTTCTTGGACCTCACAGTGATGATAGGATTTGTGCTGTAAGCAAAACCTCTTTGGATTCTATTTTTTCAGACGCACTTCATTCTAAATATGAAGTACAGCATATTAAACATGAACCTGTTGCATCTGTAAGAATCAATGAAGAATCTGTGAATGTTTATGTTTCTGAAGAGACTAGAACACCAAATAATATGGATGGCAAGAATATTAAAGCAAAATTGGATCATGTTCAATTTACAGAATTTAAGATTGAAGTGGACTCTCAATTTGAAAATAGCAACAAAGATTTAAAGGAGGAATTGTGCCCTGAAAGTCTCTTAAGTCTAGTTCATACAAGGCAACATAGTTCAGTACATTCACATCAAAATAGAAAAGATGATGACATTTTGTGCTAAATATGTACATACCATTTAAAATCTTTTTTAAAAAAACAACTTAATAATGTAATAAAGATTCATGAATTATGAAAGCAAGCCAAGGACTTGCTCTCAATTCTGTTACAAAATATAGTTTATGTAGCTTTGTAACATTCCTCAGTGCCTGTCCATAACTGTGAAGTATCAAAGCACTTAGGGCCAGATGCACTGTAAACGTTGCAGGTTTAAACAAATGGAGTCTTTAAAAAGTCACTTGCATTGGAGTTGTAGGTTTTAGAATTGAGCTGACATTATATATATATATACGTATATGTGTATATGTGTATACACATATACGTATATATATATAAAGTAATATGAGCCAGAATTCTTTTTCAACAATTTAAGGCTTTTCATAGAGCTTATTTATACCAATTTTTTTTTTTTCATTTTAAATGTGTCAGCACTGTAGTGTAAATAGCTTTAAATTTTTTTTTAGTGTGATTTATATTGAAATGTGAGCCACTTAATAAAGGTTCATAATAAATATGTTTTCTGTCGGGTGTGCAAAAGACAAACTGATAATTCAGTTAAATCATTTATTTAATCTATCATGTGTCTGCTGGTGTATCCATTTGGAATGAAAAAGGAGTGCAAATGTACATATTCAAATCTAGTGAATATTTCAATTCCCCACAATGTGTAAGCATTTTTAAAACCAAGATTCAGTTATGAAAGCATATTTATATGTGTGTGTATGTATGGGAATATATATATATATATATATCATTTTCATAACTTCTTAAATTGCTGAATAAGATGAATATGTGAAACTTTGTAGCCCTACTCCCAGGGAATTCATTTTAAAATATTTATATTCAACATTAAGGAAGCAGTTTAGGTAACAGAAATAATTTTGTAAAGTTGGGCAAAACAAGTCTGTTAGTGATATCTAACCCTTCTAATTAATGAAGTTTTGTGGCCAGATTACATAGCCCTAACATAAATTTTATTTGTAGTGTATGGAATTATGAGATGAGATGATTTTCTCATTAATAGGCACCTTTGCTATAACTAACAGTTGTTGAGTAAAAAATACTTACAGAAAGTTTAATTGTGGCAGTTGAAATCCTTTTATATTTTTCTTGCAAAGCAGGTAGAAAATATGGTAAATATAAAATCTTAAAATAAGGACACGACTCATACAGAGATGTAACTAACAAAATGTGTTCTCTCTTCTTTCTAAGGATCCCTCTGCCTACTCAATCAAGGTAAATAACTTAAGAGTACAGCTGACCCTTGAATAACGTAGTTTTAAATTGCACTGACAAAATTCTGTGTGTACGTGGATCCATGCAGTTCAAACTCTTGTTCAAGGGTCAAGTGCATTTCTTTTTCAAAAGAAGCTCTAGAAAGTAAAATTTTCAAAAGAAGCTCTAGAAAGTAAAATTGGGGTAGGAAACAGGATTGCCAGTGCCTAGCTAAAGATTATTAAAAAAAAGTGTCTTCTGTGATGGATTTCAGCAACTCTGCTTATTACAAATCAATTTTATTTATCTTTGTTATTTTTCTGGGCTTATACTTTGGTTGATGACTTTCAACTGGGGTTCTTTGTGCTGCCATTTGGGCTAGAGTTGCTATTTTCATTTTAGTGGTTTCTGCCCCAGCCTCATTTGTGATACCCATAAAAATGCTTATTTTTCTGGTTAGGAAGAAGCCATTTAGAAAGAGGCATTTCATCAGAAAAAATATAAACTATAGCAATTATATCATTTCTGGCCCCTAGTTGAAAAGAGTAGGCAAATATTGTTGGAAACCTCAATTGTTTGTGGGAAATCAATATATTTACAGCATAGGAATTTTCATGGAATAAGGAAGGTATAAATCATGATAATATAAATAAGGACTTTCTTTTATTTCTTAATGTTTTATCTTACCCCTCACTTTAATCTCTTAAAGCTAAATTTATGTATTTGCACCTACCATTTCGGGAGACAAAAGTTCATAACAAACCAGTATTGAAAAGTAGGGGCTATTTTTCTGGTTTTAATTGAAGGGTAATGTATTTAACAGGATTTTAGTTCCAATTTTCCAGTAGCATACACATAGATATATAAGATTATACTGTAACAAAATATCTTGGGTATCCCTCCAAAATATATGAGCCTTAATTAAACATTTATTTTTTTAAAATATACTTTTAATTTCAGAAAGGAATGGTTAGAGAGATAGATATCAATGATGAGAGAGAATTAATGATTGGCTGACTCCTACATACCTCCTATTGGGGATCTAGCCAGCAACCAGGGCATGCACTCTACCCAGGAATTGAACCGAGACCTCCTGGTTCATAGGTCGACGCTCAACCACTGACCCACACTGGTTGGGCCTTAATGAAACTTTTAATTTAAAAATATATCTAACAAAACAGTGGTTTCCTTTTGATTCCTTTGTAGCCTAAAGTCAAACTTCTCCATCTTTTGAAAATATGTTTTGTAAAATACATACATCTCTGTGGATGTGATATATAAATCAATTTCAAATTCAGATTTCAGGATATAGCCTTGTCACATTGAATAATGCTTAAAGTTCCTTGTCCTATGGATTATGATTTTAAAATCCTCTTCAGATTCAATCTGAGAATTTTTTGACTACTTTTGTTACACATAACTTCTCTTTCAATATTGCAGTATATCGATGGTTTCCTAATTAGTACATTCCATTTATCTGAACACACTTTTTTTTTTGCTGTTATTTCAAATTTCTTGTACCAGAACAATAACACGTTTAAGATACACCTTCTATATGATTTTATACTATATAGAATAAACAGTTATGTAAATTATTAAATTGATACATAGATCGTTAGGAAAAAACTAAAGTACCTCATTGGTATCTGTGACAGTGCTTTTTTAAAAAATTACTTTTGTTTATACCCTTTTAACTAAGTAATACATATTCCATACTCAGGTTAGCTGGTTAGCTAGCGAAAGAATTAAGCATTTGTGATAATTAGTTGAAAACTTTACAAAAGCCATATTCATTATCTTTCTGTCACTAGGGCTGTTGACCTTCAATAAAGATTAGGTTATTCTAGCATATTCTGTGTGTGTGTGTGCATGTGTGTAAGATTATTGGAAATACTTATGTTTGCTTCCACATATATTCATTTTCAGTTCACTCTATAACTTTGGGTGGTGGATCTTGGAAGGTAGGAAAGATTTTATTTCTTGGATTAAATCTTCGAAGTATTTCATTAGTGTTTCCAAGTGTAACAGTTTTTTTTCCCTCAAACACACATGGCAGATGAGATCATTTTTATAAAGAATAGGTTAGCACTATTTTGGTAAATTTCATTCAGTTTTTTTTTTTTTTTACAAGTTCACTGTCATGTAAAACAAGTATCTCAAAATTCATTTTACGTTTAGCAAAGGTGCAAGATTTATTTTTGGAGTTTGAGAGGATTTTCCTTGTCTTCCACCTTTCAATAAATATTAAAATTGATAACCACAATCTTTTTACCTTTGTTTTTGTAATTATTTTTTACATTTGATTTTTATTTTCATCTCGTCTGAAAGTTGTTTCTCTGTCTTCAACAGAAGCCATAAGGTCTAGAAAGTGATTCCAATATGGAAGTTGTTTTTCCCTCTTAACTGATTACCATAAATAAATTTATATTAACGATTACCTTAAACAAATCCTCTAAACTACTTATGTATGGGTGCTGGGGTGGCATGGTAAATTACCTCCCTTTCCTCTAGACATGACTATTTCAATCTCAGGAGGGGAGGACAAAAGTCCCTATTGTCCTCCTAAATACTTTTAAACTGATAAAAAGAGACATGATGTCTTTTATGTCTTCAGAGTGGTAGAACAGTTCTTAATATTTCTTCCACCTGATATAACTGCTTTGATATATAAACAAAATTTTACTGGTTTTAGAATGTGTTGTCTGTTTCATGAAAGAGTTATATTTGGTATATTTTGCAGAGACAGTTTGGTAGGTAGTTAAGAGGACAACTCAGGAGAGGTATACATTCCTTATATATCTCTGCTTTGGTTTTTCAGTTTTTCCTCTAACCCAGTGGTTGGCAAACTTATTAGTCAACAGAACCAAATATCAACAGTGCAACGATTGAAGTTTCTTTTGAGAGCCAAATTTTTTAAACTTCTAACGCCACTTCTTCAAAATAGACTCGCCCAGGCCATGATATTTTGTGGAAGAGCCACATTCAAGGGACCAAAGAGCTGCATGTGGCTCACAAGCCGCAATTTGCCCACCACGGCTCTAACCCACTGCATACTATAGATGGAAATGACCACTTTTTAGAATAGCGGTGGGGAACATCCAGTCCTTGGTCAGTATGAGGCCCTCAAAATCCTTTGGTCTGGCCCTCCTAATGCATTAGGAGTTAATTAAATGACCAAATATAGCAGCTTATTTTTTAAGTTGATTATTTTGTATGGCCTGAGAATGATGTTATAACTATCCAAATGGCCCTTGGCAAAAAAAAGATTCTCCACCCCTATTTTAGAATGTCAAGCACAAGGAGCTGAAAAGCATAGATATCTTTCCTTTCTAAATTTGTGGGCATTATATATCTCTAAAGGTCTGGTGCACAAAATTCGTGCATGGAGGGGTGTGTGTCCCTCAGCCCAGCCTGCACCCTCTCCAATCTGGGAGCCCCTGAGGGATGTCTGACTGTCCAACTAAACAGGCAGTTGGACATCCCTCTCACAATTTGGGACTGCTGGCTCCCTACTGCTCACCTGCCTGCCTTCTTGATTGCCCCTAACTGCTTCTGCCTGCCAGCCTGATCACCCCCTAACCACTCCCCTGCCAGCCTGATCATCCCCTAATCACACCCCTGCCAGCCTGACTGATGCTTACCTGCTTCCCTGCCAGCCTGTTTGCTCCTATCAGCCCTCCCCCTACAGGCCTGGTCTCTCCAACTTCCTTCCTCTGCTAGCCTGGTCACCTAACTGGCCTCCCCTACAGGCTTGATCGCCCCCAACTGCCATCCTTTGCTGGCCTGATCCCTTCCAACTGCCCTCCCTTGCTGGCCATCTTGTGGCAGCCATCTTGTGTGTTGGAGTGATGGTCAATTTGCATATTACTCTTTTATTAGATAGGATTGAGGCCTGGTGCATGGGTGGTCGCCTGTTAGTTTGCCCTGAGGATGTCCTGGATCAGAGTGGGGTTTCCCTTGGGCCATAGGGCAGCCTGGGTGAGGGGCCTGTGGTGGTTTGCTGGTTGGCCATGCCTGTCTTCTCCGCCCCCTTCTTCCCCCCCCAAGTGACCTAAGCAGAGGCTCTGGTATCTGGGATTTATTTATTTTCTATAATTGAAACTTTGTAGCCTTGAGAAGAGGCCATGGCAGGCCAGAGCAGGTGGAAAGCTTGCCTTCCTCCATCGCCAGGGAAACCCAAGCCTCCTGCTCTCTCCATGGCCGAAGCCATTTTTGCTGGGATACATTTATCTTCTATAATTTAAACTTTGTACCCAAGCTTCTTTGCTCTGTAGCCTAGGCTATCTTGGTTGGGTTAATTTGTATACTTGCTTCTGATTGGCTGGTGGGTGTGGCTTGTGGGTATAGTGGAGGCACAGTCAATTTGCATATCACTTTTATTAGATAGGATACATATTCGGAGGGCAGGGAAAGGAGAGGAAACATTTTGCATTTCAGTTAATCTTCCTTTCCAGGACTTCAGAGCCAATCAGGAAATATGAATGAGCTGATAACGAAGAATTCATAAACAGAATTTACGTTAACTAGAAATTAAAAATAAAATGTACTAGCCTTTGGCTAGTTTTGGTCAATATTTAGAGTGTTGGCCCATTGACTCAAGGATTGAGGGTTTGATTCCTGGTCAAAGACATATGTTTAGGTTGTGGGTTCACACCCTGGCTCCGGTTGGGGCTAGTGTGGGAGGCAACTAATTGATGTATCTCTCACATCGAGATATTTCTCTCTCTCTACTCCCACCCTTTCAATCTCTAAAAGAATCAATGGAAAAAATATCTTCGGGTGAGGATTAAAATAAATACATAAAATAAAATATATTAGTTGTATGTTTTATTGCTATTATCTGCCTTCCAGGAACTGCATTTTTTTTAAAAATATATTTTTAATTGATTTTTTTACAGAGAGGAAGGAAGAGGGATAGAAAGTTAGAAACATTGATGAGAGAGACATCGATCAACTGCCTTCTGCACACTCCCCACGGGAGATGTGCCCGCAACCAAGGTACATGCCCTTGACTAGAATCGAACCTGGGACCTTTCAGTCCAGAGCAGGCCGACGCTCTATCCATTGAGCCAAACCGGTTTCGGCAAGAACTGCATTTTTTTTTTTTAATTGATATTTTACAGAGAGGAAGGGAGAGGAATAGAGAGTTAGGAACATCAATGAGAGAGAGACATCGATCAGCTGCCTCCTGCACACCGGCTACTGGGGATGTGCCCACAACCAAGGTACATGCCCTTGACAGGAATCGAACCTGGGACCCTTGAGGCCGAAGGCTGATGCTCTATCCACTGAGCCAAACCGGTTTCGGTAAGAACTGCATTTTTAAAATTAGGCATTCTATACTTTTCAAATTTAGAATTTCTGCATCCATGTTTTTAAAATGTCTTTACTCTTTTCTATAAAGTTCATTGCTATTATACTATTGAAGACTACTAAGTATGCAGACTCCCAGTCAAATCAATATAGTTGCAAATATTTTGAGTAATACAGTATTTATAATTTTATTTGGGCAGTTTGATCTGCCCCTCAAGCTTTTATTTATTTATTCATTTATTTATTTATTCATTATCTATTTATCCTCACCCAGGGATATTTTTCCATTGATTAACAGAAAGAGTGGAAGAGAGAGGGAAAGACAAAAATATCGATGTGTGAGAAACACATTGATTGGTTGCCTCCTGCATGCACCTTGACCAGAGCGAAGGCCAGGGAAGACCCTGTAACTGGGGCCTTGACTGGAATTGAACCTGGGACCTTTTGGTCCACTAAGCCAAACCGGCTAAGCTGCCCCTCAAGTTTTTATTCGAGATTTTTATATAAAAAGTCTTAGGTCTGTCATCTTTAAAAAAAACTTCTCACCTTGACAGGTGTGGCACATTTGGTTGAGTGTCATCCCAAGTACCAAGAGGTCACTGGTTCAATTGAGTCAGAGCACATTCCCTGGTTGCAGGCTTGATCCCCAGTTGGGGGTGTCATACTCATGGATGTTTCTCACCTTGATGTTTCTCTCTCTCACTTTCTAAAATCAATAAAAAACACCTCTTGTTTGGCTTTAGTTTATGTTCCTGTTCCATCTCTATTCTTGATTGATAGTTTTTGAAAATCTGTCTGCCTTTATTTCTTCCTCATATCACTACAATTGCAATCCTCAAATTTAATCACTCAGCTGAAATGGGTCTCTCAAAGGACACCATTTGCCAAATGCAGTAGCTGCGTTTGTTTTTCTTTTTTAATCATCACCTGAAGAGAGTAAGAATATTTTTTTCCACTGATTTAGAGAGTGGAAAGGAGGGGGAAGTAAATGGGGATAAAAAGAGAAACATGAATGTGAGAAACATTGATTGGTTGCCTCCCGTATGCAGCCTAACCCAGGTTGGGTATCAAATTTGTAACCCAGGTAGGTGCCCTTGACCAAGAATTGAATCTGAGACCATCCAATATGCAGGCCGACACTCTAACCACTAAGTTTGTCAGCTAGGGTAGTGGCTAAATTTCTAAATTCAGGTTACCCGTTGCGACACTTACCATTTATTCCTTAAAACTCTGTAAGACCCATTTGCTTTGTTCTTTCTGATTCTTTGGATGGCTTTTTTAGCCTCTCCATGATTTAACCTAGTCTCAATGATTATTTCCCTTAGGTCTCTACACTGGGTCCTTGAACTGTCTTCATGACTTTACTTAGCATTGGTGTTCACTTAAGTTCTAATAAACCTGGTAATCAAATCCAAACTCCTCTCTTGCCCCCAAGCATTAGCTGTTCTTTTTTCTCCTAATGTGGAGACCACAGTCATCTCATAGTAATCTGATTTCTCTAGCATTTCCTCTTTACAATGCATTTTGAGATTTTCTTGAGTTGACTCCAGAAATGTCTATTCTTGTTATAGATATTCAGAATTATTGTAGATATTCATCTCACCGGGACTTTTAAGGTCACCTAAAATGCTTCTTGCTATCTTCAGCCCCTATCCTCATTCCAATCCATTCCTTTAAACAAAATTATAGTTGACATACATTAATTTTGGGTGTAAAACATATTGGTTTAACATTTATATACATACTTTACAAACTGGTCTAGTACCCATGTATCACCTTAATCCACTCTTTATGTTACTTAAACTTCTTAAGATATGATTATTATACTTATGCTTAGAAATATTCGGTAGCTCCTTTTCTGAAGAATAAAGGCCAGATGGCTAAGTGTAGCACTGAAGAGCCTTTATGATATGGCCCTTTCTTTCCAGCCTCATCTACTACAATCTCTTACACTTAATATGCCTAATTTTCAGCTTTAACAGATGGCAGTACTTTTAAATTACTTGTCTTTGCTGTGGGAAAGCTCTGCCTGGAATACAACATAGGGAAATCTCTTTTTTTAAAAATTCCAGTTAAATATCTGTGTGTCTTTTACTAATCTCATCTTCAACTGTATCCCTACCCCACAACTGGTATTGAACTAATTTTTTTCTCTTCTTCTTGTGCCTCTTTATTCACATATTTAATAAATGTATTAGTTATGTACATGTTGGGTTCTAGCTAAATCATGAGCTAGATTTAGGAATTTTCTTTACATCCCTTTGTATTCCCAACATCTAATAAATAGTACACTTGATGTTTAATAAATATTTCAAGGAGCAAGAGTTAAACCCTAATTTTACTGGGGGTGGGAAAAACAAATTATGTAGGTTTCTATAATTTAAAAAGTCTATCTCTGACATTAATTTATAATGTATTTCTAGAATTGCAACAGAAGGAAAAGTGGAAAAAAAGTAGATCAGCAGATACTATAAAGAAACTAAATTTCTATTTTGTACTTATTGCATACTTATAGGTAAAGTTTAAGAATATAGCTATTTTCTGTCTAGCCCTATTGGGCAGTGTGGAGATAGTAAATAACTGTATTGATAATTAAGCTTATAAAATTTACCCAACTCTTATTTCCTTCAACTAGGGATAACAATGAAAATTATTACAAATTAAGGTTTAAATTTATATCTAAAATGACTACCTGGCAAATATGTAAGAAGCACCTTAATATTTCATAACTTGAAGTACAATTTATTCCTGAGTTTTACTTGGCAAGATAAAATCCAGTTATCTGAATAAGCTTGTGTGGTTCACCCTACTGATATAAGTGAACAGAAGTTGTAAATATTGAAGCAAAATAACATGCAGTAGTTGTCTCAATATCCTGTTGCTGGAGTGGGACAAGAATATAAAGGTGGCACATTTCACAGTCAACCTTCTGTAAAACCATTTTACTGGGATATTATGCTGAGGACATTTGTAGCAGTCCAGCTGTGGGTCATTTAAGGGTAATAATATACTTGTATAATGTTGAGAAATCAATGCATGTAAAGTGGGGGTAATACTTATTCTGTTAATAGGTGATGGAAATTAAATGACAGAACATGCCCAAATGCTTACATAGCCCATTGCTTGGCATATCATAAACACTACAAATGATCTTGGAAATAACAACTTTGT